>JAXGGA010018667.1:0-21612 GCA_038373865.1 Uloborus plumipes | reverse complement strand
AATGATTGACTCTGAAAATCCTTTCTTTACTACTTTCTTCTTTCTCCGAAATTAGTGTATGATGTGTGAATTAGGAATAGGCAAATTTGAATTTTTTCAACACTGATTAAACAATTTATTCCCTAAATATTGAATACACAATCTTACCAAGAACTAACCGCATAAATATAAAACTAATTCTCCGCCACAATTAAGCCATTGCTAATTGTAAAGTGTTGCTATTCCTCATTTTTTGAGAATTTCAGCTTGCTTTTTCGCTCCTTAAAATAATTTACGCATCGCGACAATAGTGGGACATTTAAAAAATTTAAAATACAGTACTCTGTCTTGCCCTGGTTTGTCCCGAATAAAACTTTTTAGAAGGTTGAAAATTCTCAGTTTGTAGAATTAAATTCCAATTTTACTGAATGATAAATTTTGAGCAAGCACACTAATCATTCATGCATAATATACCCAGGTAGCACAAATAACCTTTAAACGTTTTATAAACGTTTTTAAGCGATTGTTACAACGTTAATAACCATTTTACAACCTTTAAAAAACGAAGTGTGCTACTTGGGTATCTAATGGGAAGAAACGTTAGGTATCATTGAAAAGTTTAAGAAATTTACAAAAAGAAAACAAAGAATCTCGGTGTTACAATATTGGCTCCAAATTTGTCGAATCTTCAACATAAATTTGCTGAATCAGGGAGGTCTAAGAGACTTCCCGTGACCTCCCAACGAAGTGTCCCTGGTCTTGTCAAAAAACTCTTCCAGAAAATTAGTATATGTAACTGGTGCTTGGTAATGTACAAATAATGTAATCAATAGCGATACATACATCATTAAAATTTCATAATTAAAATTTGATTTATAAAATGTAATGTTTTTCAAAAATTTAACTTTTGAAAAACATTTTGAAAAACAACCAGGAAACATATCATAAATGTTTTGTACAAATCACTAAATTGCAGTTTTGCGGAAAATCACGATTTTCACCAACGCTGCTGCATTTTTTAAATATTTTTATGCGTTATTTTTTGACACCCAAAATGAATTTAAGAGTCAATAAAAAAATTACTCTTTCCGTATTTTCTAATTTGTTTGTATTGGCTGTGAGTTAATCCCATGCTACAGAAATAATTTAACAACTACGAGTATTATTGACTTAACAATATTTTTTATTGTTTACTGAAAACGTCGTAGGGATATATTGTTAGTAAGTTTTGGATACGAAACTTAGTGCTACATTACAAATTCACCAGCGATTCTGAAATTTATGGTACTAATTGCGCGATGAGATTGGATTCTCATTGTTTCATGAATTTACCATTTCATAAGAGGTTTAGCCAATAGTTAAAATTTAGCGAGAAAGGGACCCAAACCACAGATTAACCAAGTTCGGCAATAAACATTTCGCCGAAAAATTTCTCCTTTGCTACAAAAATCGTACGTGATTGGATTCTATTCGTATATTTTAGGAGGGGAAAGGAATGATTTTAACAATTAAATTTCTAAAAGTAAATTTTGAAAATTCAGTTATTATTATTATTTTCTTGACCCCACGAACAAATGCAATGAAAATAAACCAAAGAAACTTAATTTGGCGTGAGACTCAAACAAAAGGTGTTTAGCAGAACTTAAGCCATGCAAATCCTCCCTTCAGGATTTTAGTGTCAAAACGGGTATCAAAGCGTCTAACTGAATTTTGTTAAGTCACTATTCACAGCACAAACTGAATTACAGCCTTCAAGTTTCGTTCCTAAAATGGTGATATTCTGTGCTGTTGAATTTGAACGTATTTAACTGAAAATTGTTTCACTTTACAATTGTTATTTAAAATTACCTTCTTTTGCGCGGTGTATTCCAAAGTCATATGGTTGATGACCTTGCACGCAAGTAACCAGGAACAAGTGGACGTTGCTGGACGTTTTGTTGATTCAGCAGTTCAGCAGAAGGTAAGTTTATATTTTGATGCACAATTTGAATTGATTCTGTTGTTTTGCTTTCCTTTGTATGCTTCCTTTGAGGTAGCTGAATTTAGAATTGTTAAGTAACAATCCTAAACAACTTAAGTGGTTTATTTTGTTACTGTATTGCATATTGGGTAAGCACGTACAGCACCTTATTTGTGTGATATTTATAACGTTCCCAATCTTAAATCACGCCGTGAACTTTTGTGTCTTTTATTCCATAAAGTAGTTACAGGGTGGCCACAGGAAGAACAAAATCTTTTTCCCTGACTATTCCCTGACTTTTCCCTGTATAACTAAAATTTTCCCTGATTTCTCTTTTTTCGTTTCTCATGCTCTTGAAGCTAATTTCTGCTCTTCCTTGATACTTGGATATGTCTGGCTGTATAAACTACTTCAAGCACTATATTTATGTAAAAAAATGAGCAACAATAATAAAGAAGGCGTTTGAGACTGACAATTTGTTTAAAAAAATGAAGCTACATAGTCAGTTTGACTTATTGAACAGCACTAAAAAATGTCATTAACCCCCCCCCCCCCTCCCACACACAAGGATTTTTTTCCTTTAACTATCAGTTTACAAAACTTCCAACGTCTTCAAAGAGAGCCTAAACATTTTTTACTTCGTTTTTAAAAACTTTTGAGGAAACAATTGCATCTTCCTTCTCTACTCTTTCCTCTAACTTTCCAAGACAAATTTGAACTTTCAAGACCAATACAACCCCCCTCCCCCATTCTCAAGACACCTGGAGATGGTCTAAAATAGTGCTTTTAATATCATGTGTCGGATAAGAAAACTTTTCAAGAGAGAAGCCCAAACCCTTTCCCTTAAGTTTACCAAAAACGGCCAAATTCGTATAAGCCATACTATTTCTTCACCAAACAGTCCTCAAAGTTTTATGCCTTCTATTTTAAATCAAATTATTTTTGGCAGAGAGACCTCAAATCCTTCCTCCTTAAGTCACTAAAAGAAATTCATAAAATACATTCATTCATAAAATACATTTAGTCATTTACATACATTCAGGAAGAAAATCCTTGAATTTACCTACTATAAATAAAGATGGCCTAAATGAGTAGTTTCAAGCCTATAGTTTCAGATTTTTTCTGAATAGACTCCTCTCACTCTATGTTTGGGTGATTCTACAAAAATGGGCAAATTTGTGTTCCATACTGATTGCTCTTTTTGTTTTTAATTTAATAAAAACTATTTTGGGATAATTTTTATGCGTCTTTTGTTCTGTAATTTTCGTTATCAACAATGTCAATATTTAATTATTGTTCATTTTAAAAAAAGGATATTAGATTGAAATGTCATCCACATGCCCTGTCCCATAGGTGCAATTTTCACAATCAATGGAATATAGATTTAAAAAAAAATAAGTGATTTTTTCTCAAGAGTTTTTAACTTATAAATATGAATGTGTGCAAGATGTAAATCACAAAAAAAGCAAAATATGAAAATAATATCTCTAAAAGTTAATCCAAACTTTGTCCCAGCGATTATCAGTCATCCACATGTCTAAAAAGTTTTGATATTTTTCTCTGAAATGTTTTATTTCAAAATCTGGCAACACATCTTAAAATAAAGCATGGAACTTTGTTATTCCTGGATGAGGATTAATTTTGCTGTTCTGCAATTACTTTTGGTTAAAAAGCAAGCTAAACTCAACTTTCAAGGCAAGTGTTTTTTATCTTTGTCATTAACATGCCCCACAGAATGCATGTAAAATGTAAGTGTAAATAAATTTTGATAATGAATAATCCTAAGGCTTACATTTGTGGGTTCTTATTCGAAGTGAAGCCAAAAAATATTCAGATATGACTTTTTGAGAACACAATTACTTGTGTTTTGTCATTTACATGCCCCAATATAAGACACGTGGATGAATCAAAAGCCAAACTATGACAGTACAATGTTTAAAAATTATGTCTAACAGTTTACAGGTTAAAAAATTTCATTAACATACCTATTGTGTTTGTGTTATTCACATACCCATTGTGTCATCCACATGCCCTTTTTATCATTCACATATGCCTTCAAAAAAATAAAAATCCAAAAATACAATAAAATACAAACATTTAAGCTCTGCTGATATTCTATTTTAATTATGTAACTTATCAAGTGCTTTGTTGATTTTTTTCAGATTTTTAATTTTAAATTATTTTTTTGAAATTCTCATGTTAGAAATATTCCCGTATTTGTAGAGTCACCCATTTACATCACAAAACTAAAAGGTTTAAAACTTCAATTGAAATAAAATTTGGCCAAGAGCCTCAAAATTTCATCTGCTTGAGCCACTCTAAGATAACTTAAAGCAAAGTACTTAATAATTCAGTTTCAAAAATTTTTTTGAGAGAAAGCCCTCGAACCCCTTCTCCTAAATCCATCAGAAGATGGCTTACATTTGGATTTTTAACGTTTCGGATCTAGAATTTTTTTTCTAGGAAGAGCACCCACCCCTATCTTTACACCACCTAAAATTTCAAGGCTGCAATTTCAAAACAAATTCGGAAGACATCTAACGAATACTCTCTCTCTCTCTTAAGTCACTGAAAAATAGCAGTAAATCCAACTTCAAAAATTTCCAGAACAATCCCAAAGTCCTATGCTCATGAAAGATCGCTGATAATCACATCTTTAAGACTCTAGTTTTGGATTTTTCCAACAAAAATCCTCTTTGCTCTTTGTCTTAATATTGCCTAAAACACCTTAAAAGATTTAGGATTTCAGTTTTAAAAATTTTTTAGAGACATCCTTTCCTTTTTTTGAATTCACCCAAAGATAGCCTGAAACAGAGTACCTTCGAATTAGTTCGGATAAGTTCATGAAAGATGATCCAAATGTCCATGTTCAGACTTTCCCTCTTTCCTAAGCACCCTAACCCCCTCTTTACTTTTACATCACTAAATACTAAAAGTCTTACCCCTCCCCTATTTTAGTTTTAAACATTTCTCGGCAGAAAGTCTCTGACTCCTCTCTCTCTTTCAGTTATACAAAGTAGTCTAAAATTTACCTTTTAATGCTTTAGATTTTTTTTTAATTTTAAGTTACAACAGTCGAAACCCTTCTCCTAAGTTCCCCAAAGATTGCTTAAATTTGGGATTGTAATGCTGCAGTTTTGTAATTTTGTCAAAAAAAAGCCACTTGTACCCCACTAGTTTTACGTCACTAAAATCAGCCAGACTTCAGCTTTTTCAAAACATTCCCGGGAAGATATCCCAAACTTTCCATCCCCTTTAACTCTCCATACTCCAGAAACTGCCAGCAATTACACTTTTATGACTCTGTTTACGAATAATTCACCATGGTTTTGAAAAATTTTCTAGTTAGTCTCTAAAATATCCTTAAATAATCAAATATGTAATCTTTTTTATACTTCAGTATTGAAAAATTATGGACTTGAGCTCTGATTTAATTTTCCCTGATTTGTTCCCAAATTCCCTGATAATTCCAGGTTTTCCCTGTTTTCCAGGTCTGTGGTCACCCTGAGTTAATAATTTAATTGACTGCTGCAATATTGTTATTCCACGCAATTTGCTGTCCCAGACAGAGCTCTTAGGACTCATTCATGCTTTTAAAATATTATTATCAATTTTAACTATATTGATAATTTTTGTCGCGATTAAGATATTTTCAACGCGTCATTTTATTATTTTAAGTTCAGATGTTTTAATGTTTTAATTGTATAATTTGTTTTATTGCTATCATTATGTTATTTGCTACTGTAGTTAAATTTTTCTGTTGTGTACAGTCCTTATTAAAGAAATAAATAAGCAAACAAAAACATTGTTTCGAAAACTGTGGAACTAAGCGAAAAGTCAAATATAATTTTAAACGAAGTGACAGGTGAAAATAATGAAGGCTGTAATGGCGTTCCTGTAAAAATGTCTTTCTTTATGGTTGGTAGGAGGTCTTTGTTATCTCCTTAAAAGTTTCATTATTTGGCAAGTTTTGCCTGACGATTAGACTATTACAATACAGGGGAAACTAAGGAGATTTGACCCATAGTAAGACTAGACCTAGGGCGGTTTTTTCCATAAAAATATTTAGTGAAAATTTTAGTCATAATATTGGTTGACCAATCACACAACAGTAATTTGTGGGGCAAGGCAATTTCAGAATTATCAGCGGTGTTCAAGAAATTCAGTGTGAGAGGATACTTTAACACAAAAGTAAGTTTTGAATATTTTGGAATTGTCAACTTTTTAACTTTAAATTTCAAGGCAAGTAAATATTCGAACTTTATATACCACCGGGTGACCGAGCTCCGCTCGAGGAAAACAGGTATCGAAGCTAACTCGAAGATTTAAATTTTCTATTGTGATTTATCAAACAATACATGGCATAAGAAAATTTGTGAAACCATTGGTGAAAAGATAACCGGTTAAAGTGCACCATTGTAAACTATTCTAAACAAAGTTAGAGTTTGGAAAGGGAACTATTCTATACAAAGATAAAGTTTGAAAAGTCATAGGAAATAAAATGTAATTGATAATAATAAAAAAAAAACTATACAATTAAAGAAATGGTACAAAGTGAGCAGTGTAAAGATTGAAGTGTGTTGAAGTTCAATATTTTTGACAAATTTATTTAGAAAAACCAAACCTCGTGATTCCTCGTGGCCAAAAACCCCAGACCCCCAAGTTTACCGGAGTTAATTAATTCTGGGGCGATTTTCGACTTGGCAACCATTCCTCGTATTACCCCTAACGTGTACCAGGGGACCGAGCCCGCTCGGTTAAAAAAAAAGAGGTTTGTAAACTCGTGTTTTTTTTTCTAAAGTGCGAAGTACTTATTTAGATAAACTTGAAAAGCATTTTTGAGCCTTTGGTTGCAATTACGCATTCAAAACAGCCGTAATTTATTTTAAAAAACACAACCCTATTTAATCCATGCTCACCGTAAAATCACACCTAATTTCATTTCATTTGGCGCCGAAGGCGCGGGAGGGGTTGATGAGAATGGATGCAGAGTCCCTGTTCTCCAGTACGCATTTGGTTCCAGTTGGTTTTGACTTTCACTTCACTTCACACTCCAGGTCCCCCCCCCCCCCCGTACATGCCACAACTCGCTTTTTAACCGGGATGGGGCCCTGGAATGATGATGGATTGATGAGTGATGGTATTTCTACCTTATGATGATGATTACCCTTTCTTGGGTGTTGATAAATAATCGACGGACCATTGAATAATTTTAAGTTGTTTATTTATGATACTGATGACACCGCTGATAGTGGATGTTCATCTGACAACGTTCCTGTACGAAGTGAGTTGATTTTACAGTTGGTCGCTAGGCGGCGTTGTAACGCATCTGGAATACGTCAGTGGTCTGAACATACTCCCGGCGTTGAAATGATAATTTCAAAACAATTGATGAGAAAAATAAACAATAACAGAAATTTGACCAATAATATGTGATAAAGTAAATAAAGACATTTAAAAATAAAACAATATATAAAGTTATGCAACTGTTCTAAATTCAGCACAATATCATTACTACAGATTAAACAAAATTGTGTATAAGAAAACAAAAACTGGTATTGTTTGTTCATTTTAAGTTGGCGCGTGGCCCCGCCTCCGTGACGTAAGACCGGACGACTCTATACCGCTGTTTAGGGTATGAGGGTTCTGACCAGTGCTGAGAAAAAGCGCTAGTTGGCTATCATTATCGCGCTGGATGGAGACTTCAAAAAAAGAAAGAAAAAAAAAAGAAACCAGTTCTTTGCACTCCAATGCGGCTTTGAAAAATACAATTGAATAGGTTGCTAGAACAACGTTTCCTCTTCTTTTTTGGGCCTTTTTTCTTAACTAATGTGAAAATTAACTTATTTTCTTTGAAGTAAGTTTTAAGTTTCCGAATACTTTAAAAAACGATTTTGTTCCATTATTTTTATGGAATAACGCTACGGCAAACTTTAATTACTCGAATATGAAGAAACGATTAACAGCTCCGTCCAGTGGAGGGGGGGGGGGCATGGCAATGAGGGTGCCGTATAGAGTTAACGATATATTTTCCAGCAGCAAAAGTTATTTCTGAACATTATTTCTCTGAAATGAGGGTTTGCTTTGATGGGGTTGGGGGCGGGGGGGGGGGGTGTCATGAACTCTTAACAGCTTGTAACAAAGGAAGTGTGTGACATTACACATATTATTTGCAAATATGAAAGCATTTTATAGCCCCATGTTCATCTAACATAGCGTGAGATATGACGGGGGGGGGGGGGGGGCGGGCGGTGCTTTACTTTGTGGCAGAGGAGAAGGGAATCAAATATGTTTTTAAAAAAGCGTCATTTGCTGAACTGAAGTGCTGTAATCCACTTCTTTAGGGCGGGGGGTGGACATTCGCCCCAGGGGCTCATCTCTCAGGTCGGCACTGAAAATGAACTTATGATTTTGAAGCGGAGCATACAAACTAAAACCACTTCTTATAGCGTACAACAGATGATTAAATATTTCTGAATGTTAATATTCGTGCAAAATTCAAAGGCATAATCTCAATTTTAATAGTCGATTGCATGGGTTTTATTTCAGATTGATTTTTTAGTATTTTCCAATTTCTTTTATTTTTCATATTTAAATTCTATTCTGAACGAGAAATCATTCCCTGCGTGTGTTCCTGCCAAACGGGGGGAGGAGGGGGAGGGGGGCTAAAAAATGTCTTCAGCATTTCTTGAAATTGTAATTACTTTAGGTCTTTGAATGTATATCCGCACAGTGTATAACCTGGGATTTTGTATATAATAGTTAGTACCCATATACAATATATATAGTATATATGAAGGGCTCGGGCGTAAATAATGGTATCTGACAAACTCGAAAGGACGTTTTGTCTCAAATAAAAGAACAAAAGTCACTTGTAAAAATGTAAATGTACCGACTTCCTTTTTTAAATAGAAAAAACTTGCTACAGTAATTTCTCGAAGCAAAAATTCCAAATTAAAAAAAAAAAAGTTTTGATTTTTTGAAATGCTACTTACCATTATTTACACCCGAGCCCTTCATATATATATATCTATAGTAATATCTGTATGCATGCACAAGCGAGAGGCATGAACACCCCCCCCCCCCTCCAGGAAAAAAAGAGAGAGGCACGCAGTTATCACAAAGAAAGCAACCCCTAAGCGTTTCAAGGTAACATACTCTGAGCTAATTAGAATTTCTATATGAGGATTCATGCCCCCTCCCCCTTCCTTCTCATATGTACCCTTATTATTCAATCTGTATGTACTCTAAAATAGTTTGCCACAAAGTTGAGTTAAACAAAATTTATTCAAAATAACATAAGTCAAAAGAAATGAATAATTCTGGTACGTTATTTCCGCACGAAAAATGTATACAATATTGAAAATATCAACTTGTAATTCAAAATTGATTTTTAAAACTAAAACATAATAAAACTTTCGATATGAAAAATTCTTTTGAGAAATAAAACGAAAGCACCCTTGCTGTAAGCTATTTCTTACAAAAGTGAATGTAAAGCATTTTCATTCCATTTTTGATTTCTAGATTCAATTTATTAAACGCTGATATGGACAGCTTAAACTGATTTCATTTTATTTATTCCTAAATGGAAATTATCAGTGGATATTCTTAACGAAACAAAGATAATAGCAGGTACATGATTTAAATATACTAGTTAGATTCATCGTCGTAACTATCGGTATCGCTGCTGAAATTGCTATCTGAAGTAGAATCAGAACCGATGGTAAAAGAAACACTTTCAACAACTTCCTCTATAATACTGTCGTTTTCCCAGTATTTGTTTTCGACACTTTCAATGTGTTTGCAATGCTTTCCCCACCTGTCATCTTTAATGTTTTCTATAGCTTCTGATGCAAGATTTTTTAGGCGCTCCAAACTGAGATCCGCAGTCACATTGTTATCTCTTACATAACGTTTAACGTCCGCCCAAATTAATTCGATTGGATTCAAATCGCAGTGGTACGGTGGAAGTCTTAAAACCTCATGTCCCTTTTGTTTTATAATTTCATCAATGCAGTATTTTTTTTCGACACCTGCATTTGCTGTAATAAGCTCCATTAACTCAACTTTCCGCATTTTTTTATCATGTGGAATTTGGTTTTCCTGCAACCAGGCAAACATTTTATCTTTCCTTGAGCTCTTAGTTGGTACAGGATTCTGCACTTTCGAATGATAAGCCGCATTGTCCATGATGATTACTGAATGCAGGGGAATGTTTGGCAGCAGTTTTTCAACAACCCATTTTTTAAAATTATCAAAGTTCATTTGCCCGTGATAATCTCCGGATGCCGATCCAGCTTTAAATATTAACCCGGCGTTTGGAACAAAACCGGATTCGGATCCAGCGTGGACAACGATCAGGCGATGGCCTGCTCGATCTTTGACGGTAGCGCCAATTTTTTCGTTGGTCCAACATTTTTTGAAAGAAAGATCGCTGTCCAGCCACGTTTCATCTATGTAGACAATGTTCCTTTTCGCTTCTCGAATTTTTTTCATTTTCCTGAGAAAACGAAATCTCCATGCAACTATATTAGGTCTTTCAACTAATATTTGCCGCTCATTTCTACATCGCTTATAGCGGAAACCTGCAACACGTAAATATTTCCATAAGGTTGATCTTTTCCATGGGAAGTTTATTCTTTGCTTTACCACAGGGAGTAAGCGGGATAAGGATGGAATTTTTTTACCTACGTAAAATTCATTCACGATTCTTCGCAGAGTACAGAGGTCAAAATTGTCCAATTTTGCAACAGAACGTTTACGATTTTTTCCAGGAGAAGACAACTGTCCACTTGTAGTCACATCTTCACTTTTTATTCTTTGTATTGTTCGCATTGAAACGCCAGTGGCTGTAGCAGCACGTTTTTGTGCTTGGGAAATTGGAATCAATAATTCCCCTGCTCTGGCTTCATTTTCACAAAATTTAGTGACATTATTTATTATTTCCCTTTCTTTTGAATGAATAATTTTCCCTTTTACTGACATTTTGCGATAAACGCAGACGTTTTTAAAAAGCTTAAGACGTGAGTAGATAGTAGATGAGCGTAGCAAGAGCCTAAAAAAAAAGAGCACTAATTTTTTTTAAACAAATTCAAACCCACGCCAAGCTGAAGGTTGTCTCATTTACACGTGCGAAACATAGATAAGCGAAGCGAGAAAAAAAAAAAAAAAACACTTAAATTTTTCCAGAAATTTAAAACCGCGCCAAATTTAAGGTTGCTTTATTTACACGCACGGAACTTTGCTCACCGAACACCCCCGCTTCAAACTTAGATCAGTTCCACTCCAAGTGCCTTCTAAATTTGAACGGACAATACTTAAGGATCGTTATTGATAGGCAAAAGACAAATGGTGTTCACACCTCTTTTGAACACTCCTGTGGCAGTTCTTACAAGAACTACTCTTACTTTTTCATCTTTGCCTTTAACTATACTTTCTATTCGACCCAATTTCCATTTTAAAGGAGGTAGATCTGGGTCCTTTAATAAAACCATATCATTAGGGTTTATGTTGTCTTTAAGAAATTTCCATTTATTCCTTAAATGCAAGTGGTTCAAATAATCACGCGACCAGTGTTTCCAGATTTGTTAGGTGACCTTAGTTATTTTTTGCCATCTTGATAAGTAATTATCTGATGTTTCAAGAAGACTTGGACTGGGGATTGAATTTAATGCCCTCCCTATCAAGAAGTGACCTGGTGTCAATGCTGAAAAATCAGTGGGATCAGATGACATTGGAGTTAATGGCCTGCTGTTTAAAATAGCTTCAATTTCTGCTGTTATTGTTAAGAACTCTTCAAATGTTAATTTAGTTGAACCTATTGCTCTTTTTAAATGAAATTTGAATGATTTGACACCAGATTCCCACAAGCCTCCGAAATTCGGAGATCTTGGAGGAATAAATTTTCAGTTTATTTTTTCAGAGGTTAAATATTCAGTTAAGTTATTATCCGGCTGGCTGATGATTTTGTGTAACCTTCTTAATTCTGCGTTAGCTCCGACAAGATTTTTACCATTATCTGAATAAATACAAACACATTTACCTTGTCTCGAAAAGAACCGTTTTAGAGCTGCAATTAGTGCCGTTGAAGTTAAATCTGTGACCAATTCCAGATGAATTGCTTTAGTAGCAAAACAAATAAATATTGCAACATAAATTTTCTGATATATTCCCTTACGTTGCCCTTTGTATTTGATAAGGAAATGACCACAATAATCCAGGCCACAGTGTGAGAACGCGGGACTGGGATTAACTCTTTCTGATAGTAAATTACCCAATAATTGCTCTGCAGCTATCGGTTTATTTTTGAAACAAACTATACACTCATGCACCACTTTTCTTGCTAGGTTTCTGCCATTTATAGGCCAAAACTCCTGTCGCACTATATGCAACAAGGTTTGCGGACCAACATGCAAATTTTTTATGTGATAATGTTCCATAATTAATTTTGTGAGTTTATGCCTAGCAGGCAAAAGTTTTGGGTGCTTTTGATTCTCGTTTAAATTAGAATTCTGCAGGCGACCTCCAACACGAATTATTTGGTACTTATCTAAGAAGGGAAAAAGATTGCTTACCTTTGAAGTCTTTACCATCCCCTTAGATTTTAAATCCTTTAATTCGTTACTAAATTCTACCCCTTGTGCCATTCTTACTAAGGCGTTTGATGATTCATTAATCTCTTTGATGCTGATGGGGCCTTGTTGTTTGTTTCCTGGAAACCTGGTATTGTTTATGAATCTACAAATATAACTAAAAATACGACATAATTTAGAAAATTTGTTACTTAAACTTAGAATGTTATCAAGAAATGCATTAGAGTCTGTAACAGTTAACAGTAGAAGTTCAGATGAATTTTTAAGTTCGTTGTTATACGCGTCACTATGTTCAATTTGTAAGTCTGCTGTTGTTGTAGATTGAATGTCTGATTGTAGAAATGAAGGGCCGGAGAACCACAGAGAGTTCTTTGTCAACTCAGTTGCTGTGGCACCTCTGGAGATGACATCTGCCGGGGTTTCTTTGGACGGGACATGTCGCCAGTCATAGTTGGGGCATAAGGTGTTGATGGCCTTTACACGATTCGCCACAAATGGCTTGAGTTTCTCAGGTGGAGTCTTGATCCATGCAAGTGTGATTGTGGAGTCACACCACATGTAAATGTGATTTAATGTTACGTTTAGAGTTTTCACAACCTTGCCAACTAAACGTGCTAGAAGTAATGCGGCTGTCAGTTCCAAGCTTGGAATAGTTAACTTTTTCAGCGGGGAAACTCTTGATTTGCTGCACAATAGAGATATTTTAATGTCCCCTTGAGTCGGTCTTGAGCAAATATAGATTACTGCTCCGCAAGCCTTTTCTGAGGCGTCACTGAAACCGTGTAAGTCGATGGAGACGTAGTTAGGACAGAGTATACATCTAGGTATTTTGAAATTGTTGACATCAGAAAGAGTCTGAAGAAACCGTGTCCATTCCTTCAGTTCCTCTGGAGGAATAGGATCTGTCCAGTTCAACTTGAGTGTCCATAAATTTTGAAGAAAGATTTTTGCTTTTGATATTATTGGACCAAGGAGACCTAACGGATCATAAAGTCTTGCTATGGCAGAGGTGGCGCTAGGAAATGCCCGACAGGGGGGCAAGCTTCCCCGACAGGGGGGCATAAATATAATTTTAACATTTACAGTTCACTGACCCCCCCCCCCCCCTCCAATCTTTCCGTTATTTATGATGCGTAAACACAAAAGTAATAATTCTTACCTCTAACAAAACAAATACGAATTCTGTATTTACAGTTTACCATCAAACTAAAAAAAGATGATTGAAACTAAATAAAATGATAGAAACATACTAATACAAGTTTTATTATCCGAAATAAATAGACACAGAGAACGAAATTATTAATTAATGAAAATTTTCCCGGGTTTCACCAGCTTAGTTACGTTCGTTTTTTTTAATTCTATTTATTATAAACGAAAATGTCGTGGGGACCCCCCCCCCTCCTCCGATTTTGTTTTTTGAAAAGAAATGAAAAGAAAAGTATGTTTCGTAAATTAAACATCACTCCATTTTTTATTAGAAATTATTAATTTTTCCACAAATATTTTTATTTCTTAAAAATCCTAATTCTGAAGTCCGAGTAAAAATGTTGGATTGAATCAAGGCTTCACTAGATAGCGTTTTATACAGGCTGCTTCATTACTCAAAACATCAATGGTAAAGATTTGCCCGCTAGAGAGCGCTGAATGATGTGTTTGTTTACATTTATTAGCACATTGTTTCTGCTGTAAAAAGTGATGTTCATCCTATCTTTAAGGGTTAAAAAATATTGATATAGTTTACTGAAGTGGAGTACAGAGTGAATTGATGCCGAAGGCCTTATTAGTACTGCTTTTTAGGGGAAATAAATTCCCTTTTCAGGTAAGGTTGGTCGCAACTCATGATTCAGTCATACGACATTCATTCATTGTTTACTTTCTTCGAATTAGCAACATATAGCAATGGCGTTCAATTTTGACATCTCTGCATTAATAAAATATGCGCTTAAATTCGCAGCCGATAAATAAAAATGTAGCAATGAAATAAGATTGTTCTATTTACTATTTAGTTTCATTATTGTTGCTCACACGATCTTAATTGCTACGCAAAAGCTCAGATGTTCATTTTGATAGCGTTGACCCATCAGAGCGATAAATGGCGAATCTATTCGCAGAGACATTTCCTTTTGATGCCCCAGCGAGAATGAATGCCCTGCAATGAAGCGATTGGTGTTCAACGGAAAGACGATTGACAACAAAACATATTAATTTCTTTAGTAACAACGAAATGAGCATATATAATCGCTTAGTACTAAAGAGTAATACAAGTACGAAAAAAATAAACAAAACTACAATATTACGACGACCAAATGTAATTTTTTTTTTTCATTTACACAACATTAAAAGGTAATGTTCTTTTTATGTTAAATTTCACACATTGATAATACTTCGATAATTGGGAATCTGGTGCGGTTGCCAAATTTTTGGCGATAATTACTTTATTTTGTTGCTCTTTAGTTTATGTTTGCGAAGGAAGTATTTCCCTCGCTCATAAATTGGCCACAAAGATTTAACGCCAATAGGGAAAGATAACCAGACTTCCAATCACCGAAATCTTCCCTTTTTTGTTTCTAATTTCACACATACGTTTAATACTTGAAAGTAAAATAATGGGCCAACTGAAAAAAAAGCTGCGAAATAATGTGAGAATTCTTGTTAAAAAACTCGCCAAACAAATTAATTTGACAATCTAAACTCATCAAAAGTTTTGATGGAACTATCGTTCCAAAACCGCCATTTATCGCTCTGCGGTGCCAGTGTCGTTTCATAGTTTAATTATAATTAGAATCAATTAAAATGAAAAATAACTCGCTAACTAATTAAAACAAGCCGTTAAAATGCAGAATAAACCAGCAAATCGAACAAGCTATTAAATGACGTTAAAATATAATAAAATAGAATTGAATGCCAAATTGTAAAATTGTCGCCAACAAATTAAATTTTAATTTTGTCTTTTATTATCTGATTTGTTTATAATGTTAGTTACCACAAAATTCGGTAGATGTCGCTAGGCGACATGCATCCGTTTTTATCCCAAAGATTTTGATCAAATGAAGCAGCCTGTATAAAACGCTATCTAGTGAAGCCTTGGATTGAATTAACAATTTTGAAGTGATACCTTATAGTATACTACAAGTTATCACTTCAAAATACCGAAAATTTTCAACTTTTAATCGGCTACGCCTCTTGTGCTAACTTTTCTTATTTTAATTTAAATGACATGCCACCCGAATTTCAAAATAAAATGCTGTTTTACTTTCGGTTTTTTCGAAAATATTATTTAATTATTGAATATAAGACTAATAATGAAGAAACATTTTAAATACATTTCTATTTAGTTTCATCTTTACATCACTTACATTAAAAAACGAAAACCATTAGAACTTTATTTTGCGAGCTTTTTTGGCTGCAAAAGCTTTTACTATATCATCAAATGATAACTTAGACAATAATGATAATAATAATAAAAACAAAAATAAATACAAGCTGAGTAACCTTAAATATTTAAAAAAATAGATAACTAAATACCAAATGGGTAATTGTTTTCCTTTTCATGTTGACTATTATATTTAATACGTTTGAAAACTATTTGAAATGAAAGAAATATTAAAAGCCTTAAATACTTAGCAAATGAAAAATATTTTCATGAATTTCACTTTAGAAAAAATCTCAAGTAAAAAATGTAAATTTTACATTTAAACTATCCAATATTTAGCATTAAAAGAAGTGTACAGTGAAATTTTAAGAAACTTAGAAATCCTAAACTTTACCGTGTAAGAAAAGGAACGAGAGCATTAAAAAAAGATATCATTGAATAAATGCTTATTAATTAGCATTTGTTTATTAAATGCTTTATGAAATATCACATATTATGGCTGAAAAATATTTTGTACAATTTATTTGTTTAAAACAAGAATTTAAATTTGAAAATTGGTACTTTTTATTAACGCGATAATTTTCAGGAACAAAAAATTTCCCCTCTTTTACAAAATTCTTACACGGCGATTGAATTTCTTTAACTCTCCCACTCTCTACTCCAACCCCGTATTGCAGTGATTGACCAAAAGTAGCCAAATTTTAATTCTTACATTAACTAAGTAAAATGGTTTGTTTAATGATGTTTATTCGGAAACCCAATTAAGTGATTTACTTTAAAACAGGTCATTTTTATTATTCAAATTGTTTATAAATATATATTTAAAATATTTTTTAATAAAAAATGCGAGCATCCCTGTAGACTTTGATGCTTAGCAGTTGCTGAATAATCTTACCTGGTTAAAGAATGAACCCCTCCCTAGTTTCTGAAAACGGGACACAGTTGATAAAACTTAGAAGGTGAAAAATTTGCATTTAACATTTTCCACAAGAGTTTTTTTTTTTTTTTTTTTTATCGGCTGTAATAGTGCCCTCCTCCATTCGGCGCCCCCCAAGTGGCTGCTTGTATTGCTTGCCACTAGGACTGTCCTGAGGGTGCCAAAATTAGATTGATAGTAGATTTAAAATTTTTTATATGAGTTCAATTTCTAAAAAAACCATAGAGCATTTTCTAAAACGAGAGAGAGAGAGAGAGAACTTTGAACTGAATCTCCATTGTGAGAGATTTTTCTCAAAGAATGAGAGAAATTAATCGACAATGTTCAAAAAATCTGTATTACATCATGTAAATTAGATAAACAATATCTTACCAGTACTCCTAACGTGTTTTCCATTCAACTACTATGATAACAACGAAGAACATAGATGATTTTCTTTTTCCCGCACTTTTTCCTTTTCCTTTTCCTAATCCTTTGCCTGTTTTGTGCACCAGATGATTTTTTAGACATATAATGAACTCTGTACTATATGAATGTCATAGGGAAATAAGGCAGTATTAGAAGAGAAGAAATAAAACCGTTGTGAGAGCTAAAGATGTCGTTTAGTGAATGATTCTACTGGACAGATAGATAGGGGTTGGGGGGACTTGGCTCCAATTCCTAAAACAGAGGCGACCGACAAGGGAACGCTGCAAGGATTTTCCCCTAGGCCAGTGGGGTGGAGAATCTTTCGTCATTGTAAGCTAAAAGGAAGACACCATGTTGACAGTTTTATTGCAGTTTAATCTTGGAAAAGAGACGCATTTTCCGCTTCTTTGTATCGGGGTGCTTTCAAAAGCTTCACTTCTTGGAGTGGGTGATTCAAGATGAAACTTTAACTGGTCACTCTCTAAAAGAAAATATATTCATGCCATTTACTGCACCCTCCTCACTTTCTCTCCGTCAATCTTTCCTACGTCTTTTAAACATTAAAAGACATTTCTTTAAATCCTTCCTGTGCCTGCATTGAGCCTTTTTTTTAGGGAGAGCTTTCTTTTAAAAATTAGTCTTTTTTTTTAAATAATGAAAAAAAAAAAAAAAATATGCAGGTACTTAGCCAGTTCAGCGCCTCTAAAATCTGGCGCCCGGCGCACGAGCCCCGTCAGCCCCCTCTAGTTACGTCATTGCTAACCCCCCCCCCCCGCCCCCCAACAAATGTTCTTTGTAAAAAACATCTAAAATTATAATCACTTTAAAAGTTTCTTTTTAGTTGAGAGGCATGGAAATTCTCTCTCTTCTTTGGTTTTTTTCCCGCATAGGGCAAATCTACAAAGTACTATTTTTTCCATTCTACACTTCCAACAGTAAAAATTTAAAATAGTTTCGTCTACACTTATAGGATAATTGCTGAACGCTCTGTAAGCGAAGTTTTCAAATCCTGTTAAAGAAGAAAAAATATTGCGCATTTCACCATATGCTGATTTAAATACAATAACTAAACCCGAAGCTCAGAAATATCCGTAAAAGAGACAAAATTAAAAATGAATGGACAAATCGATATTAAAGGATATATACATACGAAAAAAACGGAAAAAGAGATCAATTTCGTGCCATCTTTTGGGCTTTAGTTTTTTTCACGTGTTCTGTCCCAAACTTTATTTATTGGAAATCCCTTTCCTACTCCAGCCAAGCTCATACGACAGAATTAGCAAATTTATGTACACTATTTAAAAAAAAAAAGAAAAAAAAAGAAGAAAATAGCAAAAAAAAAAAAAAAGCCGCCCAATGCCAAAACAATCTCAAACTTGCTTTTCCCAGTTCTGACCTTTCATCGAACTTAAAATGTTTATTACTTTAAAATAAAATTAATGATTACAAATGTTATCAGAATCTCTACATTTCATAACCAATACATTTCAGCAGGCCTGCCTTTGGCTGGGGAATCGGAGACGAAAGCAATGCTCCACCTGATTTTGGGAAATTAATAGATTTACAAGTGGATGTGATTTTTGCTATTTTTTGGTATAATTGACGATGAGTATATACCCCTTGTCCTCCTTCTGGAAAAACGTAGGAAAAAATCGTATCTTTTTGTGAAATTTAAAAATTACTCAGTGCATGTTTACACTTAAAACAAATTTTCCAGTGGCATAAGTGATCTTCCCAAATACATTTTATGATGATTTCGAGTTGATTATATTTCAAACCGCGGAAATATAAATTGACACAAATAATAGCACTTTTAATTTAATCAGCTCAGTTAAAATCAATGCTATCCATCATTCTTATTGTAACCGGCAAGCGGCAAAAGACTACATTCTGCAAATATCGTTTAATATTTTAAAACCATCGGCATAGTATAACACAACTATAAATTACATCGATAAAAAGTTATATTTTTTTTTTCTTTTAAAACAAATGTACATGCATGTTAGAGAAGGATATGCAATGCAATTAAATAACAAATTGAAAAGCAAAGCTCTATCATTTCCTTAAATGAAACACAATAAGTTCTTACCTCTGTAATGAAGAAAATTATTTTCAGCTGTAACTGCACTTTCGTCTTACTATACAAGTGCCCTAACTCATTAGACCGAACTTTAAATTGCGTCGAACCACTAGTTACTAGAATCGTCCAACTGTCCTACTACTTTTCGAATCCCATGGCCCACCAGATTCTTCTGTCGAGTGAACCTCAGCGCTTTTGAAAAGTTTCGTCTGAGGTCTTCCATACGGGGACCTAAGCATTTCCCCTCTTCCCATCCTACATTTCCTTTGAAAATTTCCGATAGACTAATTGTCACCACGGTCCTTACGCTGATGGGCTTTTTACTACTCAAATAGCTGCAATCTGCTTTGTATCGTCCCTCGTTCGCAAAAAACGGGAAATTTGCACACTACCCCCACAGCAGGCAATGAATGACAGGAAATCATTAGGGGGCAATTCATCGAATCGCCATCGAGGAGATCGGAAAGTGTCTCTGAATGTCAATGAATGTTTGTTCAAAACACGCTACAAACGATTTTCGTGTGTGGTCTGATTAGGAAGAAAAATTAGATTTCTCCTTTTCCTCCTTTTCAGCAAAGAAACTTTGTCCAAAACAAAGTAAACAAGATGAGAGCAAAAGGATGGATCACGAGAAGACCACCTACCAGGAGGTTCCCGTGTTCTGCATTGGATAAAAATTCGCGCTATTTTTCAGATAATGGAAATAATTTAGATTTTATTTATTTATTTATTTATTTATTTATTTTTTGGAAAAAAAAATATTTCGTTGGAAAATTTTACCTACTCTGTCGGAATCAATCAGATTTCTATCGGAAAATATTTTAATGTCGGAATTTTTTTTCCGACGAGCTCGGAATTTTCCCCGACGGGGGGGCAAGACGCTTCCGACAGGGGGGCAATTGCCCCCCCTGCCCCCCACCTAGCGCCGCCACTGTGCTATGGTAGAAAGGACTTCCCGTTTTGTGTATTGTTCTTGTATGACAATGTTCACCTTGAAGGTAAAATAATCTTGATCATGCCTCCAGAACATTCCCAACGTTTTAACAGTGTTAAGATCTGTGTTAAATGCATATTCTGAAGCAGCATTGTCATTTAATAGAAGATTATGGTTTGAGACCCACTTATGAAGTTCCATTCCTCCCCGTCGCAGTAATTCAATTGGTTGTAGTTGCAATGTTCTTGTAGAATTTAAATCATTCGAACCTGATAAAATATCATCGACATAGGTGTCGTTTAGCAAAACTGGAGCTGCGTCGGGAAAATTTTGAATTTCATCTTCTGCAAGAGCCTTCAAAGTTCTTTTAGCCAAAAATGGAGCACATGATGTACCATACGTAACAGTCTTTAGTTTATAAATCTCTATTGGAGCACTTGAACTTGATTTCCATAAGATTTTTTGTCAATTTCTATCGGAACTGTTTACTAACACTTGCCGGTACATTTTCTTAATGTCTACACAAAATGCGTATTGATGAGTACGAAAGCGAGTTGCAATCGAAAAAATATCTTGTTGGATTGTTCCACCATTCAGCAATATGGAGTCAAGTGCAACACCATTTCTTGGTTTTGCAGTTGCATCAAAAACCACTCGCAAAGGTGTCGAAGAACTTTCGGGTCTAAAAATAGCATGATGAGGGATAAAATATTCTTTTTCTTCACTGTCAAAGCTAAGGTCTCTTTCCATGTGATTAAGAGCATAATATTCGTTAATGAAGGCTATATATAAATTTGCTAATGTTTCATTTTTATCTAACTTTTTCCAAAGCGAATCTAACCTGGTTTGAGCTAATTCTCTAGAATCCCCTAATTCAGAAATTCCGTTTTCCTTTTTTGGTAAAGAAACCGTATATCTACCGCTTTCATCCCTTTTAACAGTTGACACGAAGTGTTCCTCGCAAATTTGTTTTTCGAGCGTTTTAGAATTATTTGGTTCGATATGATTGTCACCCGGAAATGATTCTAACTCAAAGAATTTTTTTAACTTCCATATCTAAAGTACAATGCTCCTTTATTAAACCGCTAAAACAACAGTTTGAAATATTTAGATTTCCGGCTACTATGTACCCGAATACTGTGTTTTGAAGTGTCAAAGAACCATCATGTGATTTAAATTTACCTTCCTTTAATAGATCAAAAAATAATTCACAGCCAATTAGCATATGAATTTTACTCGGAATAAAAAAGGTATTATCCGCGAGATTAATTTCAGAAGGGATATTCACCGTTGAAATGTCTAAGTTTTGATTTGGGGTTAGTTCTGTTATTTTTGGCAAAACAACAAAT
>JAXGGA010018666.1:0-21614 GCA_038373865.1 Uloborus plumipes | reverse complement strand
CTTTCTTAAAATATTCCGAAAGCTCGCCCAAGATTAAATCATTGCCATTGTAAATACCTGCCTTGTAATGACACTGGCCATTTGTTAGCTTTTCGATCATTGTGCGCTGGAAGTGTCCCATTAACATGATAGCCCGGAGCGTTACCTGTGAGGAGACCCGATTTACCTGGGAACATGATGCCACCAGGAGATCACAAAGGTGCTTCAACAAACTGGATGAGGGGAGGGCAAGTTGACTTTTATGACCACTCAATCCATTAAACGTAATGAGCTCAGCATCTAAAAAAAGAACTCGTACTTTCGCTATCCTTCTTTGCCCCTGAGCTTTCTCAGTAACGGATTAATTTTCAAGAGCATACTTATTCTTGTAGTAGGTCAACAGGTAAAAGCGATTTCGGGTTTCAACTGTTACTAGTATTTAAAATTTTTGAACTGGTTGTCAAATTCATACTTTCGCTATCCTTTGTTTAAAAGCTTTCTGAAGAACTGAATGATTCTCAAGAGATTATTCTTGCCTACTTATCCTTTTAGCTGGTTAGCAAGTACGAGAGATTTCTGGTTTCGGCCGTTACTCTTTTGCATTTTGGTACTAACTGTCAAACTTATACTTTCACTATTATACTTTGCCATTAAGATTTCTTAAGAATTGATCAATTTTCAAGAGTTTATTCGTGCCATAGGCTAGCAAGTACTTTACTACATTAAATTTTCGTACTGTCAAACTCGTATTTTCGTTAAAATTATTTGCCCCTAAGCTTTTTTTGGGTGATTGAGCGTTCCTTATGAGTTCTTGTTGTAAGTAGGAGGTACGAAACATTTCGGGGTTCATCGATTATTATTTAAAATTTGATACTAATTGTAGGAAAGACAATTACTATGGTACTGCTTGATTTATTATTTAAGAAAAAGAATTGTTAAATGACAATTGAAGAAAAAAGAAGTTAAGAGTATTATATAGAAATTCTGTTCGAATCTGTGAAAAACCTTTTAGAATACTATTTGTTTAGAATAGGTTGTTTAACCTGCTCTCATTTATACTTGCAAGAATGAAAATTTTAAACATATGTACGAGTAATCCTTAAGATAGTGCATATTTTTCATTGCATTTCCAATGGAGGATTTTGAACAAATTAAGCAAGTACGTTTTATGTTTGTAACAATCTTATTTCTTAGTAACAATCGTATTTTTTGTAACAATCTTATTTCTTCTTCAACACTTACGCCTTTAATTTGAATGCCTTCATCGACCTTGAGAAGTAATCACTCTTCAGGCAATTTCTTCAAGCTTCATAAAACGGTGGGACTGGGATAGTACAACAGGCAAGAGAACATGGGATGTTTCTATCTTATCTTTGTCTTCTGGTGGATGCACGAATGGCGATTGCATGTTTGGAGCCAGGATGGCCAAATTCAAATGAAGGGCTCATCAGCATAAAGAAACTGGCGTCGCATTTTCTAGCCTAAGCTTCGGACCCGAGGTGTCGTGCCACCACAAGTGACCTTGGCGTCACATCATGGTTACAATTCACCCCCTTCTTCAGCGATTTATGCTAAAGCAACAGTTACCTCCCCCCTGTTAGAAAAAAAAATTCAACTAAAAACAATCGTAATAGCCATCGATTACTGCTGGGGAAAGACAAGAAACTAACGGCCCGTGCTGCCAGTAATCACGCATATGCACAACGGGCCCCACGTTGCAGGGGGCCCAACCAGGCGTCCTGTCACGAGAAAAGTCCATGCAAACTAGGTGATCTCGTTGGCAGGAATTTGCAAGCGTGTCGATCTGTAAATGAGGCATCGAATCACGAATAGAATAAATACGCGATATCTTCACATGTGCTGTTCGAATATTCTACCCTCCCCCCTCCCCGTTCAGCTAAATTGCATTATCATTACGTCTAGATCAGTAGTTGGCGTGCCGGGAAAGCTGTTTCTGCAGGAACCTTGAGCAAGTTGACATAAGCCTTCCTCTTAATCTGCAATTTATTTGTTGTACGAGATTTCTTCCACCAGGTCCGTTGGCAGCCTGCGTGTTCTTCGCTTCCTTTTCTTGTTCTATCGAATCTATTTCACTTGCTGTTGGTTCTGCTCACCCTTTTAAACTGTCGACTGATTCTTGACAATGGCAAGCAATTTGTGCGGGGATTTTCTGCAAATTTATTCTTGAATGCTCATTCAAAGCGTCTAATTTCGCATTATACACCGCAAGAAACAAACTGTTGTTTTACAGTATAATACTGGCAACCGAGGTTCCAGTTCAAAACTGTAAAATCCGCAGTAATAAACTGTAAAAATGCTAATTTTACTGGTTATTACTGTGAATTTCGCGGGTTCGATTCCCGCCTTTGCCCTGGGTGTAACTTCCTTCTCTGTGATGTAAATTCTTTCCTTCAATAAAATCTGTAGTGTACTATCTGTGGGGGCAAGGCGCATAGTACGCAGTCCTCATGTGTGTCGAAGTTTATTGACTTCTAGAATAGAATAGAATAGAATAGATACTGTGAATTTTACAGTTTTAACCTGGAACCTCTGCTGCCAGTATTATACTCTAAAAACAACTTTATTTTTTACAGTATAGGACACAAGTACGAATTCATATTTTGCAACAGCAAGCCTTTTTCAGTACTTGTTGACTGTATCGCCCCAATTCTAGGCTATTCTGCTCTTAAAACTATGTCCACATATGAGGAAATGCATTTTCTCAAAATCAAGGGGGAAATTTCCTTCCTCTGATTCCCTGAATAAAGGACCTTCGCATTGAACTTTGCCTTTTCATACACTGCAAAAGATAAACTTGTTTTTAGAGTATAATTCTGGCAGCCGAGGTTCCAGTTTGAAATTGTAAAATTCAGTTTTTAACTATAAATCTGCTAATTTTACAATTTACTACTGTGCATTTCACAGTTCAAAACTGGAACCTCTGCTGCCAGTATTATACTGTAAAAACAACAATTTTTCGCTGTGCAGAATATTCGCAAGTAAATCAAGCAAACCATATACATTCAGGATTTGCTTTTAAACTTAAATGTGACTTTAATGCCACTGCATTAAAACTCTCCGTTTTGTAACTTGTTTGTTGCAAATATCTTTTTCCATTGGATTTTTATTTACATACTCTGTAAACGCATTTGAATATACCTAGCAAGATACTTAAGCAAAAGCGTTACAAATAATGCCTACTAAATATAAATCTTCAATATTACTAGTTGAAATTTGTAGATCTATAAATTCAGTAGAAATTTTTAAAAAGAACGAAATTTGTCATGGGAGTTCAGCTAGCATGCTTGCCTGCACGAAATAATTTTTGGGTCTAATGACTTGGGTGGGAACCATGAATTTTTAGGTTCAGTCATTTCTACGTTGAAATTAGAGCGAAGTGGTACACAACAGATGGGGTACGGGCGAACCCTTTGGAAGAGGATGATGGGAAAAAAGGGGTCTCTTGTCCGAAACGCGATCGACGACACGCAGAGCCGAACCAACTGTCGTCCAGTCACGAATTACTTCGCGGTTACGGTTGCTTTACTCCAGTTAGCGCTGAGAACAACCCTAGCCAACCGTTTTCGCATGTTTTCCCACAAGAGTTGGCAGCAGTGGTTGAAAATTTTGTGGAGTCCTGGGACCTAAGTCCACCAAATAGTTTGCTTTCCCAGCCCACACAACTTCCACAATTCTAGTTTGTAGTTGTTATGTTTCCAAAATTATCATTCCGAACTTCATTTGAAAGATTTAGAATAGCAGTAGGAAACATAAAAGCGATAAAAGTTCTGTCAGCCAGCAGAATGGTGGTACGGAGGCAGGCATTTACTGCTCTTGTTGTTTTTTTCTCATTCGCACTTTTAGCTCTTAGAAAAATTTCTTGTGTTATTAGCAAATTTTAGTGTAAACATAGGGGTTTTTTTTTTTTACTTAACTTTTCTAAAACCAACAGCATCTCGAATAATTGAAATCATTTAACATTCGATCAACACCGATTTGAGTGGTGTTAGGGAGTATAGTCATTTGTAAATTTTATAGCTGTCAATTTTGACATTTTATTTTATAGTCTAATATATCTATTAAATTGTAAACAATTAGGTGAACAGAATACCGCCACAACTTTTTTTTTTCGTTCAAAACCAGAGTGAAGGGAGAAAAAAAAAGTCGTAAGCAACGGTAGCAACTTAAAGCAACTCTTCAGAAAATTTTACTTGTCTGAGTTATTGACAATTTGACATATTCTTCTAACTTATAGAAACTTGTCGACAGCAAAGAAGAAAAAAAAAATCAAGCACTCGTTCCTTCCCTCTTTTTTTTTCTATGACACCAGAGAGTGAAAAAAAAAAAAAGTCGTAAGCAACGGTAGCAACCGACCGTAGCTCGTCGCACGTCGATAATAGACCTCTTTAGACGATCCCGACCCACGATTTCATGCCCCATCGAACAGCAAGAGACTTTTTTTTATGTTCCATTCTTTCACAACGTTCTTTTTCTTCGACTGTTATATTTTTTTTGCTCCACGCCAATGATGTTGAGTTAATAACGAGGAAGACTCGGTGATCTAGTTGTCAGTTAAGTATAGCCTATTAACACACTGATTTGCTTCCTCGAGTAATTATTATGCTGCCTGTGTAGTTAAAAATTACGTTTTCGGAAGGAAAAAATTCTTTCGCTTTCGTGTGACTTCAGTGAGTTGTGCTTTTATTATTCTGTAACATATTGGAGACGAATTTGCCGCAGACATACAGCAGACCACCAAAAGTAAAGGAAAGAAGTTTAATTTCTCTCACAATGGCTACAATATTAAAAAATACTGTAAAAAGTATAGATTCATAGACAACACCACTTGGGGAGAGGTGCAGAAAAACACGTTGATGTCATGCGTTTAATGTGGCTGTTAATACTTTAATATTTTGTAGCTTTAATATTGTATAAGCTGTAGCTCACAAGTTAAAATAGAGTGTGCTTATAAGGTTTTACACTCAAATAAATAAATAAATAAATAAATAAATAAGTAAAATATAAATAAATAAATAAATATAAATAAAGAAAAACGTAAATAAGAAAATTAAAACAAGCTATTTCAGATTAAAGATCTCAATCTCAAATGTTTTCGTTTTAGTTCTTTTTTTTGTTTTTGTTTCTTTTTTTGTTGAAGTACTCCTTTCTTATTCCACAGGTGGCCATGGCCCGCCACGCCCACCCCTCCTGCCTGCGCTGCCCGATCGGCTACGGGGTCTCCCGCCCCTGCTCCCGCTCGCGGGCCACCGAGTGCTCGCCGTGTGCCGCGGGCCGCAGCTACTCCTCACACGCCTCTGCGCACCGCCCCTGCTACCCGTGCTCGCGGTGCGGCGCGGGGCTCTACGTGGCGCACCCCTGCACCCCCGAGAGGGACACCGTCTGCGACTCGTGCCACACCTACAGGGGCCCCCACAACGCGGACTTTTTCGAGAGGTGCATCCAGCCCCTGCAGCAACACCACAACCAAACAGGTGAGGCACTTTTTTTTTTAATCCAGCAGTTATTGGAGGGGCTTTTAAGCGAGATCCTATTGTAGAATGCAACTTAACTTGACACTGACGTCACTACGGGCGGAGCCAATAAGAGCTCACAAGCAGTCAGCGATCTCCTCTAATTCTCCAAGTAGGCTGTGACGTTTTATCTAGCTCGTTCTTCATAGGCTAACGTCACGCAAACGTCACGATGTTTTTGTCAAGAAACGTTGCATTTTAGTATAGCCAGAATTTTTTTTCGAGTTTGTTTGTTTCTAACGTGGCTGCATTTGGCAACTAACCATTTGTAGACGTAGTGCATTACCCGAAACCAGCACCCATTCTTTCACGTGGCACCACTATCAACGGAATGCCATTGAGACGAGAATGTTGACTCCCAGTTTCCCCACGAGATGGAGGCACCTGGACTTTATTCGATGTTAAACTGCACTAGGAATTTAATTTTGCCAAGAGAGTCTCCATGCCGAACGAGAACTCGAGTAATCTTTTACATGCCGCATCATCATGCGACGCAGTCGATTTTGGTCGGTGCTTAAACTTTTTCCGATTTTTATTTTAGTTCATAATACCTTTTGAGATAGAAGCACGGGTGAAGCAAAGAATCCAGCTTGAAAAACACTGGCCTCGACGAAAAAAGATAAGAAGAAAAAGATTTTCTTAAAAAAAATTGTTTATCTTTTTTTTAGAAAATCCTTTTATAGTGCTAAATCGCTGTACTGCCGACCTAAAAACTTTGCAAATTCTACAGTCGCTAGTAGCCACTAAACCGTGAAAAAGAACCCCATTTTGGAAATAATAAATTAAATTTTATGAATGAATTAAGATTGGGTTATTAAAACTTTTGTGGTGGTAATTAAGAAAGGCTTGTATTCCCAAACACGATTTTTCGAAAAGAGCTTCTTTTCTTTTGCGACTTCTGCTAATACAGTCCATATTTACAATTTGTAAATGGTAATTCAGGTGGAGAGAAGAAATGGCGAGGGATCAGAAATTCAGTATCTTTACCTGAAGCAAATTCCAGAAAAAATGAATGCGACAATTTTGAAGATCTTTTACCCTCTAACTACTTCGTTTGCATTGATTGCAAGATCTCATTTTGTAATTCAGCTTACAAAGACGTATTTTCATGACAATTTCATGGAAGATTAGAAGTAGAAATTGTGTGTGACAGATGATTTTTTAAAGACAATATATTTTTTTTCCAGTTGGTCATTTTGCGGCCACTTTCAGCGACTAATTTCACCCTTTAGTTAACACCAGGCTTTCTCTTCTTTTAGTAGATCTTTATATGCAACTTATAGACTTTCATCATTTTTGCTGTGGCGGCTCGTTGGGAAGGCAATAAACAAGTGAGGCATGCAGTTTTCACGTCAGTTTGAGGATTCCTATCTAGGGAACCGTAACCGTTACAGCCAGCAGGCGATAATCGTTCTCCCTAGTGTCAGGCACTCGACACTTGCGTATTCCTCTCTCGCAGACGATATAAATGTGAACGAACCACGGCAAGGTTCAAAAAACTGCGCAACCAACTTGCGCAAAATACCCAAGGGGAACCATCTCGACACAAGTGTCCAGAAAGACGTTCGATTTTGACGTAAACACATGCCCGATTATACGGCTGGAAAGTCATTTAAGAAGAGCGCTGGTTACAGTAAATCTTCGCTAAACCGGGCCCCTTTAAACAGGACTTCATTTAATCCAGATAGTCCATTAGATGTACATGCTGTTCAGATAAAAGGCGAGTTAGTACAATAATGTATTTTTGATTGAGTTTTCACCTGATGATAATTCGAGTCATTTTTGTTTAAAACATTATAAGATGATAAAAAGCTGTTTGTTCTTTTAGAGTTTTTACTCTAAGTGATAGAGTTGACCCACACAACAAAAAAGCACGATTTATTCAAAAACGCGATAGAATCTAGATCTGTAAAAAAAAAAAAAAAGAGTTCCTTAATAAACAATTAAAAATAGAATAATTTTTTTCTCGAGGTAAAATGAATTCAGAATATTTTAATTATTTTTTTAGTAAACTCAAAATCAAAAGCTTCAACTAGCTTGTGCTCATTGCTTAAATTATAGAGAGTTCAAATGGATAAAAAAAAGTCTCTCTTTTTTTGTTCATTGACGAAACGAAGAATGAGACTTTTCCTGAGAGGTAACACTTTTAGGTGATCTCAAACTTGGCAAAAGTACGATGTAACGAAGATCAATAAAACGAGAGATAGCTGCATTTTTTACAGTCCTGCGTCGCGTCCAAACTCAATCAGTAAGAAGGGATTGAATTCCTACCATAAGGATGCTGATTCTGAATGATTGTCGTCCATTGAAATTCCGGATGGCTCCTCGATTAAAGATTACTTCTCCAGACAATGGGCAGACACACACCAGACATATGACAAGCAAATCAGACGGCTAAACGGACAAAAAGGAAAGATTTTACAGGTCGCTGATCTTGGGAAGAATAGGAACTGGTTTAGTTACGTTAGGTTAAGTGCCTGCATTCGAAAGTAAAAGCTTTTAGCTGATTTTTCTCGTTAAATGTGCCGACATTCAAGGGCACCAGATGAAAATGAAACTGCTATTATAATTGCAATTAATTGCACGATTAGTCATATTATAATACAAATCAAACAAATGCCGTACATACTCATGTAATAATTATTCCAAACGGAATAAAGAGCAATGTTATCAGTTACGATTGGCCACAGGGCGACTAAACGAAGAAAATGACGATTAAAAAATTTGCTGTGAATTGCAATTTCAAACAGTAAATGAATAATCTCAAACTGTACACTGGAAAAAATGAACTGGTGTTTTTACAGTATAATACTGGCAGCCGAGGTTCCAGTTTAAAACTGTAAGATGCACAGTAATAAACTGTAAAGCTAGCAATTTTACCGTTTCTTACTGTAAAGTTAACAATTTTACAGTTTATTGCTGTAAAATTTAGCTGTATTATACTGTAAAAACAACAGTATAACACTGGAAACAGAGGTTCCACTCTTAGCAATTTTACAGTCTACTGCTGTAAAATTAGCAATTTTACAGTTTATCACTGTAAAATTAGCTGCATTATACTGTAGAAACAACCCTTTTTTTACAATGTAAAGATAACAAAAAGAATACGGTAGAGGAAAAAATGTTTTTCCAAAATTCATGAATGAGTAAATACAAAAATAATAATAATATAATAAATCGATAAACGACTACAATAATAATAATAAATCAGATCATATACATTTAAAACAAGTGTTACCCATCTGCATTTCTACGGTTTAAAAGATTCGAAACTTCTCTTGTGGATTAATTCTTCCACAAGTATCTTTTGTTGTATCAAACAAGGAAACATAAAAATCGAAGAAGAACCTAAACAATAAAAAAAAAAAAACCTGCTGCAGAACAGCAGATCAAAACTTGCAAAGAAGTCAGGTGATGAGACTATAAAACCAGGCAGCGCGGGCCCGAGCACTCCTTCTTTCCCTATTAAAGGTTAATCCAATTCCACCCTCCCAAGTGGCTTGTTGAGAGAGAGAAAAGGGTGTGTCACAGATTTCCTGCCCCAAACACTGGGATTCAGGCTCGGTTCCCATCAGCAGGTGTTGGACGGGAGAAACAGCAAAACGAAAGATAATAATTATTAAAGTAAAATATAAAAAAAAAAGCCTCACACACAAGTGTTGTGGCGACCTTTTGTTAGTGGAGAGAGCACCTGTGCCTCTATGTAAATGGAGAATGCGCTCTCCTATTGTGGAAGTTGTTTTGAGTGTCAAGTGCCCGTATGACAGGGAGACGGTCCTTTTGCAAACAATGGCGTCGAACCTATTTTAATGAAGGGATATGCGGGTCCTTCCCACAGTTGTTGCGACTCGATGTGTTGCTAATTACTGTCAAAATGAGAAGATCAAGGTTGGCACGTACTTTGTCTTTCGGTACATAGGGTTCACTAAAAAAGATGCAGTACGCGCGCGCGCGAGCTGCAAAAATAAACTTGTTTTTACAGTATAATACTGGCAGTAAAAGTTCCAGTTTAAAATTGTCAAATGTACAGTAATAGGTTAAGTGCTCCAGTAGTCGGCCAGTCTCCAGTAGTCGGCCACAATGACGTAAAACTCCTCATAAATAGTAAATTTTTAATTCAAAATCAGATATGACGCATTCACGCATTCATGTACCTATCCTCAATCATCAACCAGTGGCAGTTAAGTTTTTGGGTACTTTTTTTGAATGAGTAAATGAGTCATTTCATTTTGAATGGTGTGCCCGTCATCCAAGATTGCGATTCTGCTTATTTCTCGGCTAAGATGATTCTGTGGCCGACTACTGGAGCATTTACTAGTGTTGACAACAGCTTGAATTTTAACATATTTTTTTTTTTTTTAATTTCTGAAACAAATAGGTGATTCACTATCAGAAAGGTTCATTTTAAAGTTTTACCTTGTTTTTGTTGCTGTATTGATAGCTGAAAGTTCTAGGTTAGCCAAGATCAACAACAGTTATCTTAAATGGCCGACTACTGGTGCTTTTACCCAAAACATAATAAACAACAGTAATAAACAAAACTGTAAAATTGCTAGTTTTACAGGTTATTACTGTGCATTTTACAGTTTTAACTTGGAACCTCGGCTGCCAGTATTATACTGTAAAAACAGCAGTTCATTTTTTACAGAGTACGACAGTTTCTCTTTTGTGCGTGTTTGCAGTTGTTGTTGTCGTCGTCGTGTCATTGTAAATCGCTATGAAGTTTGGGGTGCCACTGACTCGAGAGGTTTGACTTCTTTATTGGCATTAAAGAAAGATTTACAACACAACACAAGAAATATTTACAATACAAGGAGAGGAATAACACCCAGGATACCGGCGATAATCGGGGACTGAGTAAAAAAAGGCCTCTTGAAAAATACGATTGAATCACTAAACATAAATTAAATATTGGTAATAATAATTAAAGAAATGAAAAGAAACAAGAAACACATACACACATATAAACAGGGTCGTATTTAAGGGGTGGGTTTTTAGGGTTCAAACCCCTCCGAAATTTTTCTAAACTATTAAAAAAATGTTTTTCAGTTTCTTACTGAAAAAATTACCATTGCTATTTTATTTTAATTTTCTTATTTACTTTGAAACTGCATTTGAAAAAGAAAATTATCATTATTGAATAACTACAAATGAAGTGGTTTTTCTGCAGTGTTTATTTTTATCGTAGTTATTGCAAACATAATTTCTGAACAATACAGCTTTACCTTCAAATTTTTAATACCCCTAAAAAACACCAAAATTATCTTCAAATTGTAAGCATCAAATTCTATATTTAACGCATTTTATAAGTATCGTAAGATAGGAATTTCCAAAGGACTCCTTCGAATCCGCGTTTATGAGTAAACTCATGTATCCAGATTTTTTTTTCTGATGATTAATTTTTTTTAAACAATTGTCACATGTGCCCTTTTAGCATCTATTGTAACAAAAAATCAGAAGAATATAGAACATGAAATCAAATTTTAGTGACTTTATAGATTTCACGAGATATAGGTTTGGTAAAAGCTCTCCCTGAAACTAAGCTCTGGTTCAGTGGTCGGAAGTAGCGCGCTACAAGTAGCGAAACTACTGTAGTAGCTACATTGTTTAGTAGTTTGTAGTGTAGCGCACTACTTTTTCAAAAAAGTAGAGTAGTGAGTAGCGCGATACAAAAAAATAGTAGTTTGTAGCGATTTCTGGAAACTACTTTTAAATTAAAAAATAAATAATTAAATGACAAAAAATTAAAAAAAAAAAGAGAACGAAGGAAAAAAAAACAAGGTTTTTCTTGTGGCGAATATTCGTAAAAATTGTTAAAAAAATCTAAAAAGGACAAATTTTTACAAAAAAAAGGAACAAAATGGAAAAGTAACAAATAAATTCAAAGACAATTCCTATTTCTATTCCATATTCGAATGAGGTAATTTTTTAATATAAACCACTTTTCGAATTTTTTCGGTCGATCCTCAATCGGTGTATTCTTGTTATTTATTTATTTTTTAAAAAGTAGCGAAGTAGCAACTACATTTCAAAAGTAGTGTAGCTCGCTACATTTAAAAAAAGTAGTTGTAGCTGTAGTTAACTACATTTATAAGAAAGTAGTTGTAGTTGTATTTCGCTACGAAAAATATGCAGTTTTTCCAACCACTGGTCTGGTTACGGCCTACATATAAACACGCAACTTTAAATCCTCTTTTATACGCTGTTGGTGCGTTAAGAAATCTTCCCAATATTAATCTCGTGAAATGGTGTTTTTTTTTTTTTTTCATTGGTTCATTTTCCATTCCTGACACGAACTGATGGTCGTCACAGGTCCCCTATAGGCCTCTCTTCCGCTAAAGGTGAAATGGAACAGGTACTGTCAAACCTTTCGCAGACGATACAATTTCCTTTTGGTGATATTTCTCTTCCATTTTTTTAAAAACTTTTTAAACAGTCTCGTCTTCTGAAAGAAGAAAGAGTTTAAAAAAAACTATGAAACGAGAATGCATCAGTTAAATTATTAATTTATGAATATTTCTGCTACAGCAAATTTTATTTCAAGAGTTGTATAGGCTGTTAAAGTAAGGTTTTGTTTTGACAAATAATTCCCCCCCCCCCCGCTCTAATAACTGAAACCCTATTTTATTTATTTGGATGTCCCTTATGACCATTTCAGAATTCTCACCTAAAATTCTTTCGAATTGTTTCAATTTCTTGTTTCTCTGACATTTTTTCCTATCCTTATCCTGCAATTCATACCATTCAAATACATCATTATTTGAGATTAAACTTCAAAGCTTCAGACATTGAATTTAAATGCTTTAGAAATTTGACCCACTGAAAATAACTCATAGCCGACGTACTTAAAGATCTTTTTTCCACATTTTAATCCTCCGGAGAAACTTTGTAAAGATTTAAATGGTATCATTTATTTTGTATTTTATATTTTATCACATAACGGGTGGTATTTAGTTATAAGGGAATATTTTAAAGAAAATATTCTGTAATCAGTACGGCAAATAATGGTTTTTGTATCTATGCAGTTTCATTTTTAAGAAAATTGAAAACGTATGTTTATTCAGACACAATGCTAAGATTTTCTTCAAGTCGTTAAAATACCCCTTCATATGTTTTAAAGGAATGGAATTCGTTTTGGAGAAGGGAAATGTATGAAAACAGTGAGGACAATAATTAATAGCAATCAATATCCTTTAGGAAAATAAACTTGCTAAGGATGAAAGAGAAGAGGGCAGGGATAGAAGGAATGAGTACTTTTTTGACTTTGAATATTTAGACTGCTTGAAATTTTGAATTTAAAAAAAAGATGCTTCTCATGATTTTTAAAATTGTAATTGATTTTGTTCCTTTCGTTTTCTACTATGTTAAATTTTTACTTAAAGTACAAAGCTTGAAAATATGCCTAACTAAGTTTTTGAAGCATATTTCCGATTTTCAATGCGTGAACTATTACTTGTAGGGGGGCATTAAAATATTTTTGTGTATGCTCTTAATTTATATTGATTTGATGCATCAAATGTAAGCCTAATTCAATAACTTATTTAAAAAAAATCAAAGAAAAAGAAGAAGAAGAAAGGTAAACTAAGTGTGGAAGCTGTTCTACTTCCAACGAAGACGATCTAATTAGAAGATCTAAATGCATTACATCTTCGGCACTAAAGCTCGAGAGTTGTATAAACGAGTTCGTTAAACGCTTCTTAGGAAGCTTAGATGCGGTTTCTGTTTTGCTTTCCCCCTCTAATTGTAATAGATTTCTTGTCGCAATAGATTTCAAACCGTTGATAATCGGCCGACCTGAATGCTATCTGAAGAGTAGATACCCTCCAGATCCAGATGAGTGCAACAAGATGAATCCCCTCTTCGCCGCATTGTCTTCTCGACAAGATACCAGAGGAGTCCGTGACGATCTGGCATTAGGGACTATCGCTCTTCCTCAAATTCCGGTCGTTTGGCTACTGGAAAAATCTCCGATGGAGTGATGGGTCGGAGGATGAGATGTGCTAAGGAGGCGCGGGAGACAATGGCAGGCACGCGCCGTTGCGTGATCAGATTCGGATGTTGTTTGTTGGCTGGATGATCGAGAGCGTTTGGTGTTTTTAAATAATCGGATTGTGAGCGGATGTCCTACGGCGCGGGAACAAATCAATGGCCCGCTGCGCGAATGCTGATCAGGTGTGGAGGGAAGACAGTGAAAGTCTTGAACGAGGTCTTGAAGAGAGGTTGGCTCGGAAATTTCACTTTCGACCGCTGTTGGCGAGTTTTACTTTACTGGTACACTGGCAAAATGAATGTTGTTTTTACAGTATAATACATGCATGTGGGAGTAGAAGGGAACGAAAAGGCCGATTTCTTGGCCAAGTCGGCGTCAGAGGAGGGAGTTAACCCAGGAGGAACGCTCACATCTAGTGAGATTACATCCCTGGCAAGGATTGAATTCAATCGGCTCATGAAAATCCCCCCTAGCCATTCCTGGTACTTTGCCAGAAGACCAGGTGAGACTTTCAACATTATTCCAAGACCATATCAAACTGCCTTTTCCCGCATTCTGAGTGGGCACACGAGGGGACTCACCTTTCAACAGGGGAAAAAGACTTTTCCAAATTGTCCTTGTAGTCCAGTCAAATTAGGTCATGAACCGGACATTCAAAAAATACAATTGCCACCTATGCCAAGTTGTTCAGTATGATAAGGAGATAATGTATAAAAAAGTCCCACGAATTTGAGCGTCGGGTTTGGGAGTTATGGGGGGGCGAAGAAGGGGCTTAAAATACTGATTATTGCTTTATTTGAGCTCTATCTCAATGACTTCCTTTGCACGAAAATGTTATTATATATAAAATTAAAGATGTTACATATTTCTTATGTTTCTAGTAATATTTTTGCGTCAGTCCGTTTTTCGTGGGGGGCTGGGGGGTGCCCCCATTTTTTTTTTTTTTTTTTTTTTTTGAGCTTTCCATTTTAAAAATGCAAAAGCAATGCGCAGATTATTTTAATGTTTTTATATGCCGTATTTGAATACATCCCCCATGCCCCCCCCCCAAATAATGGAAACTATTGACCAGATTGGAGCAAATCCCAGGATTTTGCCGAGTTTTTGATACATTTCAAAGTTTATTTCTATCAAATATTAATCCAGATAAAGTTGAAGGGAGTAAATTAAATGTTTTTGAAACATGATTTAGACCATCTGTTCAATATCTAAAACCCACTGTCAGCATTAGCGTCACTCTGTGGGCTTGCCTGCCTCGCTGGTAAAAACTGAAAACATAGCTGAATTAAAGTAAAACAAACGGCAGAAATCTTTTAGTTTAAAAACTGCCTCTTTTGTTAGATGAAGTCTTTTCTTCCTCTTTTCCTACATCATAAATGAATAATTAATTTGGAGGACAAATCTCGTAAGTATTTAACACATACACATATTAAAAATAAAAATTATTTTAACATAAAAACTTAAATGATTACACATTTTTTTAACCTTTTCACTATACTTTGAAACATTGCTATGAGGTGACTTTTTCATTCAACACGTTATTTTTGCTCAGGTATCCATCATCAAACCATATCCCAGATGACCATAGGAAGTTCAAGATGAAAGAGGGAGCAGCGGATGAATTTTTTACAAGCTAATTTTGCAATGGGAGGGCTTCAATTTTGGCATAACCACATACACTCGGGCGCTAGTAAAACAACTTGTGTGAGACAACAATTTTCTACAGCTTTAGTCAAAACAGCTGTTCGAGGAACTTTTGAATCAATGTGAACTGCTGTTTGAGGGGTAAAGCACATGATTCCTCCCATAGCGTGGTACATATTGTGACCATCAATAGGCTAAACGTTATAGTCCGCGTAATCAAAAACAAACTGAATATAGCCCTTCTCTAGATTGATGTCCTCGTTACAAATCTTACAAATCCTATTACTTCACTATATGAAGAGCCCAAACCCCATTTTTGATATTACATTGACAAGTAGCCTTGATACAAATCTCCTGTGTAAGTACATAGCTGTACCGAATTGAATAGGATATAGAAAGGAACGTGGTCTTGTTGAAGAAATTATTGAATGAGAAATAGCAGTCACTTTCCTAGCTTTTTTAATTTCCTTCGTTTGTTTTTTAGCTTAATAATCTGAGAGATCAGTAACTGGAGAGATTCTGGAATCAACTCAGGGTTTTCGTTTCGTGTTTCTTTAAAAGAAGTGGGAACAATTATAAACTTGATTTTTTATGTCTCGTCTTATTGAGCATGACAGTTGTTTCAATAATTCTCTTTACCTCTTCAGCTTTATCTGTGTACCATTTATTGAAAAGTATTTTGGACACTGTCTCATTAAAATATATTCACACCTGTAATGGTCGTGACATTCATACTGTCCCCATAGTGTTCCATGAGTTTTCTTTTCAAATGTTTGTCATGGTATGGCTCTACACAAGGATTTAGCAGGCAAAATAAATCAGTGAGCTCCTTGAAAGTGTATTGGCATTCATCGTTCTCTTCCAAATATTGGCACCACTTTTTAAAAGTATCTGCTCTTGACGAGTCTTTCCTTGATCCACCTCTATTTGCGGCTTCTGCAGACTTAGATACGTCAAGTTTAAACATGGATAAACCGTATTTGTGGTATCTTCCATCTGTTTGAACTAAGTCCATCGTGTTTTGCAAGTCTGAAAGTACTTCTTCTCTCCAGGAATCGTGTCTTTTCAAGTCATCCTCGCGAATTGCATTAATATATGCTATAGTTTTTGCTTCAAACCAAATTTCTTTGGTTTTATTTCTACACTTGGTAAATCTATGCATTTTTTTCCGCACAAAAAGTAAAGTGATTTGAAGTCAAAAGTGGATCTGAGAGGCTTACTTGCTGATGCAATACTAGGTGGTTACAGATTTCGCGTGTAGTTCTTGCGACATTTTAAATGTACTTCAGTTACATTCCTATTCAGATAAGCGTCTTTCGCTCCATCCTCCTTAATTTCACCATCGTTTGGCGCAGTATAGCGTATGAAGGCTCTTGTGCCAGTAAACCTAAAGAAACCAACCAACCAACCAACCTTAATTTCACTGCATGTCAGTATTGTGCTCCATATTTTTGCAAATACATTAACTACTATACCGTCAGCATCAGTACAAGGCTCCAAAAATACGATTCATTTTTGCAGCACTTCAAATTTTGTTCATTGTAAAATTCTCACAAGTTTAGCAATTCACTGATTTTTTAACTACATTTTAAAACTTTTTAACATATCTATTTTCTTAAATATGCAATCTTATGCACATTATATTCGGAACTTTTTATATTCAAAGTATTCTAACAACTGAATATTTTATATTTATATATTTACAAAAATTATTTATTTACCAGACTGTCAGTATTAAAACGCATTTTAACGGGGCATCATAACAACGACTGGTCTATATGTCTATCTATTTTAGTACTGATCTGAATGGACACATATATAGACAAGTAAATTAAGCAGCAAAGTGAACCGCTGAGTGCTCTTAATTGCAACCGGAAACGAAATTTCGTAGTGTAAATTAGGGAATCTTTTTAAGACTATGATACCCCTTTTTATGAGAAAATGATGATGATGCTGGAAAATACCTAGATGTTTTCGGGGTACTTAGTAAATGACCATTTTGAAGTTCAAGCTGGATACCTGCTCATTTCCAGAACTTTCGACCTTACAGATTTGTCGGGGGCTCTGTTCAGCCATGTGTCTTAAATACGAAACAAAAATTGGTAATGTATTATCTATTTGGTATTCATTTTATCGGTGGTACAAAATTGCAAATGACGGTGCCAAGTACGCAGTAGCAAAAATAATTTAGGATTGCTATAGAAAAATTCATAATAAAACCATCGACAAAAAAAATATTAAGGTAGGTACTTCCTATTTATTACCACAGCTCTCAAAAATTCAAAAAAATTGCACTCTTGAATTTATTTCTTATTCAGTAATGCAAATGAACTAAATTATTGTCAACTTTTTTGAGATGCAAATAAGGTCCGCCATTTATTTTTATTAGGGGGGGCGATTGGGGGGATGTACTAAAAATGGCATATAAAACATCTGCGCAGATACTTTTGCATTTTTAAAGTGGAAAGCTAAAAAAAAAAAAAATGGGGGGGGGAGGCACCCCCCCGCCCCCCTCGAATGACGGACTTGCGCAAAAATATCACTTGATACTTAAGTAATATGTACCATCTTTAATTTTATATACAATAACATTTCCGTGCAAAGGAAGTCATTGAGATAGAGCTCAAATAAAGCAATAATCAGTATTTTAAGCCCCTCCTTCGCCCCCCATAACTCCCAAACCCGACGCTCAAACACGTGGGACTTTTTTATACGTTATCTCTTTATCATACTGAGCAACTTGGCATAGGTGGCAATTGTATTTTTTGAATGTCCGGATTCGGCCTTTTTTTGACCTAATTTTACTGGACTATTGGTGTTGCGCCGACGTGGCTTCCCCCGGACATATCTTGACTTGTTTGAATTTACAAAAGACGAAGTCCTTAGGGACCCTATACTTTTTTTAGATGTTTTAGAAATTTTTGGTTTTATGGGGGTTGTCTAGCCCAGCTAGACAACCTGAGATAAGTAAGAAGAAGAAGAAGACAGTATAATACAGATAATTTTATAGTAATAAACTGTAAAATTGCTACTTTAACAGTCCTACACTGTAAGATTGCCAATGTCACAGTAATAAACTGTAAAACTGCCAATTTTAGTTTATTACTGTGCATTTTGCAGTTTTAAACTGAAACCTCTGCTGCCAGTATAATATTCTTGTTTCTACAGTATAATACAGCTAAATTTTACGGCAATGAACTGTAAAATTACTAGTTTTACAATTTATTACTGTGCATTTTAGTTTTAAATTGGAACCTCAGCTGTCAGGAGAAAACTGTGAAAACAGCAGTTCATTTTGCAGTGTACAGGGGTGCCGGTTAATTGAATGAGTGGTTAATTGAATCAGCCGTTTTAATGAATCAAATCGTTAAAAACAGAACACAATCCAGCCTCATGAAATTTGCCGCTTTATTGAATCAGCCACTTCATTCAATCAAAACTGTTCATAGCAAAAGTGATTCAAATAAGCGGCAGCCACCATAGTATCTTGTATTCAACTGGAACAGTGCTGCTGAATGGGGTATCCTAACAAATGAATGTCCATTTTGCCATGATATCATCGTGCATGGAGTTAACCAGCTTGCTTGTGATGTCAGTGGGGCGATGTTAATAGTTATCTGCGGTTCGTGTGTGGTATCGGAATGATATCATTGGTGACTGATCTTGGAATCGCATGTTGCAATAATAATGTGCTATCGGCAACTGACTTTTGACTCGTATATGACAGTAATAGCTAGCAATTCTGCAGTTTAGTACTGTAAACTAGCAACTTTAGTTTACTACTGTAAAATTGAGCAGTTTTGTAGTTTATTACTTTCAAATTAAGTAGTTTTGCGGTTTATTACCATAAAATTACTACAAAATTAGCTGTATTATGCTGTGGAAACAACATTCATTTTTTGTAGTGTAGTTAAGTCATGAAATATGACTAATGCCTCCCTCCTAACACGCTTTTCAACTCTTCATTGCAGAATCGTCTCCGCCCTCTGTCGACAGGAGGTCGTCTTCGAGCAGTGGCTCTTCTGTCTGGCTGATCGGTGCCGGGGCGGCCGCTGGGGCCCTGGCCGTTGTGCTTTTAGTCACTAGCATAGCATTCTACAGCCGGCGGAGGTGCAAAAGGGTAAGTTTCATTTCGGATTATCGGAAAATGTTTGATGCTTCGCCTTCGTTCTCCCTTCTTTGGAATCAGAGATATTTATTCTTCGCATTGGCAAAAAATATTGTCTTGCAGTGATCTCTCACTTATGCTCCGGGACAAGGGACCAACAGAAAAAGGCGCATAAGTGACAGAGACGTATAAGTGAACAGGCCTATTTAAAGGACTAAAACACAACATAAGTTCTAATGAGAGAATGAATAAGAATTTTTCTGTAGAAAAGGGACATTACTGGAACGTAACTACAATGATAAAGAGAAAACAAAAATTGTAGCGTACCTAATCACAAAGTGTTCCTTTTAAAACGATACATAATGGATATGTGTCCCTCTCCGAATTTTAGTTCATTCGGAAAAAATGCCTTCCCTGAGCAATAAAGGCGAAAGGTTAAAGAGGAAAGTTAAGAAACATGCTTATTTTTTAAAGAAATTAAAAATATTTTTTTTACGTTTTACGGAAAAATTCGGCGCATTAGTGAAATATTTATTTTTAGAGCGACGCATAAAAGAATGATATTATCATTATTATGCTATGGAATGTGCTGGGACCATTGAAAATCGTCGTATAAGTGAAAAAGGAGCATAAATGAGGCGGCGTATAAGTGAGAGTTCACTGTATTTTGTGAATAAATTGGACAAATAATAAAACTAAATAAAGCCCCCCCCCCACCCCTATAGCCCTTAGTTTGAACATTTACTGCCAAAAAGAACTGTTATACCACCCCTTCTCTTACCCTCCGCCCAGAAGGTAAATTATAGATGCATTAGTGTACCATGCATATATCTGAAAAATAGGAATATAGAGTTTATTTTTATTTATTTATTAGCTTATTACCTGGCGTGTAGCCCGGGTGCTTATTAATATAACAATGTTCCAAGGTATAATTAGAACATGAATTATAATTGTTTCACTTATGTCATGCTGAAATGAAATAGGTGACCCTTAAATTGATAATTCATTGTTAATCGTAATCTTTGTTGGAAAATACTCACATTTAAGTGTGTTAAATTTTATCGATTTGTATGATTAAAGGCTTATCTCCATTACTCTATCTATTCAAAATGGAAAGAAAATGGCAATTTTGAGACAAAAAATTAGAACTTTGGGATTCTTATTATTTTTTTTTTTTTTTAAATTTCAAACCCCGCCTACGTGAATTCTAGTGCATCCAAGAACCTCTGTGCAAGTTTGATGAAAATCCGACGAAAACCGTGGATGTGTATGAGGAGTAAACATACAAACAAACAAATACATATATACAAACATTCATTTCTATATATATAGATTTATTTTTGTGCAAGCCTCCTAGTTGCGTATGAACTCTCATAAAGCTACAGAACAAATAATTTGCTATTCAATGATTTGTATGTATACTATTCTCAGTCAGAACGATATTAATCCGGTAGAAATAAATAATTTTAAGATCCCCCCCTTTTTTTTCATTAATCACTGACAATTCGACAACTGGCATTGCCTCAAAAAATACATAAATCAATAACAAACACAACGACGGTTTTGTACCATACAACCATCAAATAATACCAACTTTACGCATCCTCCCACGCTTTGTGCGGCGATTCTCGAAGTTCCACGTTCGGCGGAAAAGCGGGGCTCTTCCCATTATATCGGCTACAGACGATCTTCCTGTTCCATCCGAGCGAGACGCCGGTGTGCCTCCACCGAAATAATGCTCTATCTGTCACAAGAGACAGGAACATCGTCCGTTTTCCTTGGGAAAAAAGGGTGTTTGGACATCCGCCCCGGACAAACTGCCCTTCCGAAAAAAAAGAGAAAAACTTTAATACCGGACGATGCGCCACCCTTTGGAATTAATTTCCCTCGCTCTGGAATTCGTGTGGAACGATTTCTTCCGACTGTAGTCTGATGAATGGAAAGAAGGCCCTTTTTCGGCAGGAAATAGTTCGTATTGTTTAAAAAATTTTACTGATTTAAAAAAAAAATAAGTAGAGACATGTACAGTGAAAAATGAATGTTGCTTTTATAGTATAATACCGCTAATTTTATAGTAATAAACTGTAAAATTGCTAATTTTACAGTAATAAACTGTAAAATTGCTAATTTTACAGTAATAAACTGTAAAATTGCCAATTTTACAGTACTTAACTGCAGGGGTGTCCACAGGGGGGGGGGGGATTATGGCGCAAGTTGCGCCATCAAAATTTTGGGGGAGGACTTTTTACTTATTTATTTATCAATTTAAATTATTTATTGATTTATTTTTTTAATTTAAATTATTTTTTTATTTTCTTTATTATTATTTATTTATTCATTTTGCGTGCGTGTGTGTGCTTGG
>JAXGGA010018665.1:0-21614 GCA_038373865.1 Uloborus plumipes | reverse complement strand
AAAAAATTCAATCTTAGAAGATCAAAGAACTAACTTTACAAACAGGTGTATAGAGTGGTTCTGATGAGTTGGGGCATGACCTTGACCACCGTTATTTCTGGAATAATATGGAAGGGTGATTGGCGCCGAGTTGAGCAGAGGTCTTTCGTAGTAGTTTTACAAAGGTATTAAACTGAAATCTGTGCTAATAACTTATCCCTTTTCACTGACTTTTCCAAAATAAAGTAAGCATTGTCAAGGTAATGCTTCAACTTATCAGAAGCGGTATCATAAACGGTCGTCTTCATTTAACAATTCTATCTTTTTTCTATTTGCACCCAAACTTGCCAGCTCGAGAAAGAGCTGAACAATGCTGCTACAAAACAAAAATAATTTAAATCAGTATTATTTTAAAATTAAACAATTATAGCATCTCTCTATACAACATGCACAGAAAAATTACCTTTCGTAATTGTTTGAAATTAATAAATATGATGCTTTTTAACTTTTTTTAATAGTCTGTTTATTTCATAATTAGGCAGCAATGTTAATACCACTCTACAAGAAGAAAGATATTAAGCAATCAAGAAATTTATAGTTTTTCCTTATTTTAGCCTAATGAAGTACGTATTTAAGCATGAAAATATACCCGATTTAATTAGTTTCAAGAGACTTTATTTCAATCTAAATTGGGTAAATTAAACGTATTCACCAGTAAGCAAATTGCCCTTAATGTTTAAATACTGTTTTTTAGATTACCGAGTGTCACATTACCCATATCACTCAAGTAAGATCTTAATTAAGTTAATTGCCCTCAGGAGGTAGGTTATTGTGCGGAATAGTGATGCAGTTACATTTTTTATTTCCAAAATTTGCTGATGTATGTCAGTGCATTTTTTTGCACTTGTCTAACAGCTCTTTTTTATGCGTGTTATGTTAGAGATTAAAAATAAAACTTGAAGAGCTATTTTTTTTAACTTATATACTATGACTGTTTATTTCCCAAACAGCAATACCGTAGTTCAATTCATTAAAATTATTTATTAAAGTCATTTGCTTGAGTGTAAATTGAAAATGTTAAGAAAAAAAAATGAATATTTAAAAGAGACTCAACAGAGTTGAACTCAACACATTTTTCCTAAAGGAATGAGCTAATTTTTTTCATTTTTAATGAGCAAAAGCAGCAAGAAATTGTGGTTAAGGGGTGAAATTTGGGTAAGTTTTCGGCCTGAATTACTATAAAAGCATGTATGCAAGAAAAACATCATTCATTTATTACCCACATTTAATAGCGTTTAGGTATTTAAGTTTATTAAACTTCAAGTTCAGATGTTTTTCAACAAAAAACTTCCTTCCACATTTGAAATTTGGCAAGGAAATAAAAAAGCATTTATAAATAATTTAAGATAAATGCATAAAATAAATATTTGAATTCCCGATAAGGAAAGAATTCTAGGAAACTTCCAGCATCTATACATGGCTCTGCACACAGTTAAATCGTTGACTTTTTAAAATGAAAACTGTCTTGTGGGTGTAAAAAAATCGGTTAGATAATTAAATTGCTTCCACGTTTAACCTTGGTTGTTGTATCCGACTATGAATTTCGCTCCCATTTGCAGTCTTTTATTCAAGACAAACTTAACACAGGTGCTTGAGATTAACCATTTAGCAACAAAGGAGACAGCTGTCGAGTTTATGGCCGCATTGTTATTAAGGATAAGCATAAAGCCTAAACCAAACACAAAACGTAATAAATTAAAAATTAAGAAAGGAAGAAAAATCATTAACTAGAGCAAGAAAAGTTCCCTTGCTGTTCTCAATTGTTTTAAGAGCGTGTGTTAGTACACAAACCGGAACATTGAGTGCATTCAGTTCTTATTTTGCACGGGAGCACACGGTAGCTGAGCTCCATCAGCTTTTTTTTTTTTTTCAATTTCATGATTATTTTATTATTTTAGACACATTTCAGAATGAAAATCAATTCACTTTGTGCAGAAGATGAATAAAAGCAAAAAACAACGTTTTAAAAGCACAAGTAGGTAAAATTTTTAAAATAGGCATACATGTTTCGATGGCCCTAGCCTTAATTGGACTGTTTATTTAATAGTATTTGGACTTTTTAAGCATTAAAATAAGTTCTGAAGTCTGCAGAGCTACTGCACTTCTTTCTATAGAAACTAAGACATGGATATACAAGTACACAATGAAATGTCAAAGAAATCAGCGAAAAAACATAACACTTGTTTACAGCAAGAGTTTCTCTCAAAAATGACTGAGATTTAGCATGTAAATTAAAGATATAATAATATTTTACCTATCTATGTACTCGTTAATAATTAATTACTTCTTGCTTCTTTTAGTTGATTCTGTACCATACTATATTATTTTTTCACATTGAAAAACCTTTTCAGTATCACTCACTTGCTGAATAATTTTCGTTTAAGAGAAATACTCAGCCGTTAACAGGACTATTTTAAGCAGATTGAGTCAGCTAATTTCAATTTACTGCAAAATTCAACTTCAATAATAAATACAGATCTATATATTACTGTAAAATGCAAAAAAAATAGGTCAGCATATAGTATTCGCGTAAGTCTCGATAAACTACAGAATCGCAAGCTATCAATTTCAATAAAATATGACAATATTAATTAAGTTTAATTCTAAAGACGCCCACGTGTCATATTTAATTGTGTTTGCTAGCTCATAATTAAACCCACACATAGAAAAAGCAGTAAAAAACAAATTTAATAGCGGCAGTGAGACGTTTTTAGTTGCATTGTCATTGCAAAAAAGATATAAATCTTTTTCTTTATTGCCATAAGCTCCAAAAAGGATACGATAATAAACTTCACCTTACTGAAAGAATTGCATTTCAATTTATTGTTCGGCTAAGACTAATTAAGAAAACGACTTGAGTGGCAAATCGAAGATACGGTAGTTACTAGCGCTTTGAAAATCAGTTTTACCTTACAATAAAGTAACAAAAGTCAGGAAATTAAAATTTTATCCCCGATTCAAAATCAAGCGTTAAGAGACTTAAATATGAATGAATTTTTGTCTTTAATGGAAGATCTTTAAAAGAAAATACTCTCAAAGTTCGTCGCACAGTCTATTGTATTTTCAGACAAGCCAATTGTATTTTAATACAACTTTTTGAGTTAGTAAATTATTTGTAGTTTTTAAAAGTATAAAACTGTGTCTAGTCAATTATAACAAATAATCGTAGATGGCTCACTCTCACAGAATCTGTTCTTTTCATTTTCTAGTAGAAATTTACGAATTTTTTATGACTCATATACATTTTTATGAGTTTCAACATTTTTCAGAATGCAGTTCAACAAGATATTGAAGTAAAACTTCTCTATTTTATTTTAAATACATTTTATTCAAGTCTAAAGTAACAAAATGTCATTCCCTCAATTGTCCCCGATAATAATAAAAATATGCAAAAAATATGTCTAGGAAAAAAACAGATCTTTTTGCCTTTCATTTTGAAATATTGAATAAGTTAACTACACAAAACCATTTAAAATGTTATTTTCATTAAAAATTAACTCACGTGAGCATTATAAAGTTTGTCCAGATCAGAGGTAGCGTCTTTACCTCACAACAGTAAATATCCTTCCCTGAATCGCAATAAAATGATTTTTTTTTATCAAAAAAATCTTTAATTTATATCAGGCAACACCAAAGAATATTGCAGTACATTTTTGTTTTTAAGTTGCAGAAAATTTGTTCTCGGAATCTATTAGAAAGCATTAAAAAAATAAGGTTTTTTACGTCCGTTATTTCCCTACATCTGTTTTTACAAAATAAAATAATGCATAAAAACTTTTTAATCATGTGTTACTTCTTTGTTTAAAAGCAGTAGCAGTACCGGAACACCATTCCGGTCCTGATTTCGTGTTCCAGTATTGTATGAGAATTAATGAGGATTTTTTGTTAGAAAAGCCTAACAATATTTTCGTGAACCTAAAAAAGCCTTCATGCTAGTAGGCTTTGAAATTTAAAGAAAATCCATTCACTGAAGGAGCACTTTTTTTGAGAAAGTGACATGCATTCAGAGTTTGTGATGTTGATCAATCTTTAGAATACTGGCAAACTAAGTCACGTCAAACCTTAATGGATAAGAACTTAAGTTGAATGCCATATTCCAATCCTACAAATAATCTCTAAGTGAAACGTTTCGTTCAATGATTGAATCAGATTGTACGTTGGCGTTGGACATTATAGGTTTGGAAAGAACTACTTTTTAAAGACGGGACGTGAAAAGTATAAACTATTTGAAAAGTGGACATTATCCATTTCGATCACGTGATAATTCAGTATCGGCAGCTCTGACAACTCACGTCAATGGTACGTAACATTACGAGCTATTTGAGATGACATCGCTTCAAGGTGTCTGAGTGAATTTTGGACTACGATCCTGACAATTAATATCCAGGGTTATGTCATACAATGTCTGATGCGTATTTTCTATACTGCCGTGCTAAGCGCAAAAGTGGTACTGTCTGATTTTCTTAGGTAAAACCTTCCGCGTATTTACGCATGCGTCAGATCTTTTCTGATATTACAAAAATAGGGGTGATAGGTAAGATAACAATAAGGGACATTATCCATTAAAGGGACATTATAAATTATAAGGGACATTATCCAAAAGTGGACATTATCCATTTCCATCACGTGATAATTCAGTATCGGCAGCTCTGACAACTCACGTAACTCAATGCAATGGCACGTAACATTACGAGCTATTTGAGATGACATCGCTTCAAGGTGTCTGAGTGAATTTTGGACTACGATCCTGACAATTAATATCCAGGGTTATGTCATACAATGTCTGATGCGTATTTTCTATACTGCCGTGCTAAGCGCAAAAGTGGTACTGTCTGATTTTCTTAGGTAAAACCTTCCGCGTATTTACGCATGCGTCAGATCTTTTCTGATATTACAAAAATAGGGGTGATAGGTAAGATAACAATAAGGGGAGGAATAATAAGAAACATGCTGAGCCCTTTCAAACAACGTAGAACGATGTTAATTTCAAATACATAGTTTAGTTGAATTTGTCAAAAGGATAGCAAATGCAAGTTTTAATTGAAAACTTTTAAAGTTCCCACTCACAGCCCATCACCCCTTTTTTTAAGTGGAATGGTTCATGAGTGTTAGGCGCGGTTTTCACGGACAGATAGTATCTACAGTCGAGTTCAAACTGAGATAAAACTCTTTAAAGTGTTGCGCCACCATGTATTTGATTAAGATGAAACTTTTTCAGAATTTTTTTAAAAATATTTCTTGTTCTCAAATGACCATATAATTTCGTATTTAGGTAAAATACGTCTCAAAGAGCCATCTGGTGGCGATGACTCAATTTTGTTAAAAACTGCAGATACGACTTTTGTGTTTAGCACTGTAGTATACTGCCGTGCTAAGCGCAAATGTTGTATCTGCAGTCGAAACTGAGATAAAACTCTTTAAAGTTTTGCGCCACCATGTATTTGATTAAGATGAAACTTTTTCAGAATTTTTTAAAAAATATTTCCTGTTCTCAAATGACCATATAATTTCGTGTTTAGGTAAAATACGTCTCAAAGAGCCACCTGGTGGCGATAACTCAATTTTGTTAAAAAGTGCAGATACGACTTTTGTGTTTAGCACTGAAGTATACTGCCGTGCTAAGCACAAATGTGGTATCTGCAGTCGAGCTCAAACTATGAGATAAAACTCTTTAAAGTGTTGCGCCACCATGTATTTGATTTAGATAAAACTTTTTCAGAATTTTTTTAAAAATATTTCTTGTTCTCAAATGACCATATAATTTCGTATTTAGGTAAAATACGTCTCAAAGAGCCACCTGGTGGCGATGACTCAATTTTGTTAAAAAGTGCAGATACGACTTTTGTGTTTAGCACTGCAGTATAGCTTTTAGAAGTTTTTTCACACACCAAGAATGAAAAGGAGCACATCTTTTTAGTCTATGGGAAAATCTTCTAGTCTTCTTTAGTCTATGAGATTTATTTATATGAGGACAACAGGCAAGTCCAGTAAATCAATTGAGCTTTTAGTTATTTATTATTTTTTTTTTGCCAAAACTACATTTGTGAACCAAAGCAATGCTTCGTTCAAGATACACTGTATTACGATACAATTCCCAAACGTGAATAGATTTCAGAATAACGTTTCGGGATTTCATGATTTCCACTAATTTCGTGTGAATATCAAGTTTCCTTGTAAAAAATAAATACAAGAAGCATTCCCGTAAGAAGAATTAAGTCCTGTATTGATACTAGAAGCATGAATGAGGACCTCTCACTGTTGGGAAAACTGTTTTTAACTGCCAGTTGGAAGGTTATCTAGCGTCTTTATTATGTGCTTCGTCTTCAGCTCGACTACATCTGTTTAGATTGACTTTTCTCCGAGTAAGGGAATGTCCAATATCTGGATCTAAGGAACTGCAAGAAAATTAGTTGCGTCTATTTGCTTGCAGTTGCTGTCTTCGCTTTGGTCATATTTACTAAACGGCTTTAGGAGCCTTCTTGGTAAAACAGGAAGGTGCCGAGCTGCTATCATTAATCTACCATAAGCATAAGTTTTGTTAAGTTCCTGATTCATTGCAGTAACGCAGCTGGCTTTTATTGGGAAGGTTTCTGAATCATTCGGGAAGGTTAACTGACTTTTAGCTAGAAAGTTGCCTGAATTTATTCTCGACATGTTACTGGCAGAAATCAGGCACATTATAGCTGCCCATTTGTTTTCATGAACGTCTCGGATTTTTTTTTACATTATGCAAGTAGTTTTCGAAAGTTTTAAGCAGTCTTCCGTGCAAATTATATTGTAATAATTGCAAGGCTCATTGATTGAATTTCAAATATTTTTAACAAATCAACAATGAAATATTTTTAAAGTTTTTGCTTTCTATTTCTTAATGGAAAATGTACATTTCGAGTAATAGTTTTGAAGTAAGAACTGCATGATAAAGCAAAAGAAGTGAAATTGAAAGAGGAATTTACAAAGCGTTTTATATAGAAAAGGGAGTTCAATTCCTACTTTCACAACTTTATCACGTACTTAACGGCAAAATAGGCTAGTACAAAGTACGAGGCGCAAAAGGAATTTCAAATCAGATTGAAATGATGAAAGCGGCATTTCAAGAGAACGAAGTCGTATCCAAGATATTCTTCAAGGAAACTTTCTAAGCACACTTGTTGAGACAAATGTATGTAACTCTGGAGCATCTCATTTATTTATGTCATTTTGCGCTTGAAGTAATTAATGCTATTTTATTTTGAAAAAGAAAAGAGAGATTTACTTTAAAGAAAACAAAGCGGAAAGCTAAGAAATGTATCTGGAACTTAAAAATATCATTTAACGATAAACTTTGCCCGTGAATTGGCGATACTTTAACTATCTTTCCAATTGGTACATAGAGAGTCACATGCTCCATTGCTTTGTGTGGTGATTGAATCTAAGGTAAGGCGTTGTCTTCCCGTTTACTTAAGGACATCAGTTACATTAATTATAAATGTTTATTCTGTAAATCACATAAAACTGAAATTTTTTTTTCACCAAATGTATTTTAATGAATTGATTTATAATACATTCTTTATACTCATTTTGTTTCCTTTGAAATATTTTTCCCCGCATTATTAATAGCTTTTTTTACTGCCTTCAATCAATACCACTACCAGGGACGTCATTTCAAGTTTTTCCAAAGGGGGGGGGGGGGCAAAGGGTGAAAACACAATGCAATTTCATCAGAAAACAGCAAAAACCACACCCACTTATGTGTAAATACATTGATTTCTCAAAGCCAGGGGGGGGGGCAATTGACCCCCCCTGCCCCCCCTAAATGACGGGCCTGACCACTACTCGTAGCAATTACACTGTAAAAAATGGATATTGTTTTTACACTATACTACAGTTAATTTTATAGTAACAAACTAAAAAATTCTAATTTTGCAGTAATAAACTGTAAAATTGCTAACTTTACAGTAGGGATGGACCGGATATCCGGTAACTATCCGGTATCCGGTCTATCCGGCTGATATTCTAAGTATCCGGTACTTCCGGCTATCCGATCCGGCTGACCGCCCCGGATACGGATATCCGGAAGATTTTAGCAGGATATCCGGCTAAGTATCCGGTATTGATGTGGGGAATATCCGGAATTGATGTGAGGGTTATCCGGTATGATGTGAGGACCTAATTAAATATTTTCTTTTTTATAAAAATCTTAGTTAAAAATTTCATTGTTTGATAAACCTTTTAGATGATGTAATTACTTTTCATCTTTCCTTTTTACCAATTTTTGCTTCTAAAACAAAAATTGTGTTATTCCTCCGACTGTGTACTGGACATGGAAGCATTCTGCATATTTGATTTTTCACAATTGCCAGATAAAATATGATTGTCTTCAGCTTTTCAAAAATATTTTAGTTAAAATATTTAGAAAGAAAAGGCTACAAACCTTCAAGGATTAATGTGCGACAAAAGTTTGAAAAAAACTTACGATCATATCGTTAGTTCATAAAAATTAATCGCAGTAGCTTTTAATATAAATTCTCAAATTATTTTATTTATTGAATTCTTTTATTTTTAGTTTTTGTGCTTCTAACAAAAATTGCGATCTATTAACACCCAATGATGTTGTAATTAGATATTTTTTACTTTGCCACTATTATTGCTTTATTATAATTGAAAATAACATACACTAAATAACCTATCTAACATTGACGAAAGTTTTCTTTTAGATAATGAAAACATCTGTCCCCATGAATCGTCGCAACTTAAAACCATGCTTTTTTTTTTTTTGAAAGAGTTTAAATGTGTGTAAAGAAATTTTGAATTTTGCACTTTGTTTCGTTCTTTCTTTTTGTAATACCTTCCTTTCAGAAAAGATATTTCTCTGCTATTAGAATCTTTTCACGTCTGTCACGCCGCTCCGTAACTCCTCGAGAACATGTTGAGCATGACCCTCAATAACATTCAATCGAGTTTCGATAACTCAAAGCTTTATAAACTCAAATATACCTTCATTTCAAAGTTTTCATTTGGTCCCAAATTCTTGAAAAGACGGTAGGAACTGCTTGTAACTCGAACTATCAATAACTCTAAGTTTTTAGCCGGTCCCTTGGGACTATGAGCTATTGAGACTTGACTGTATTTAAGATGTTAATTTGCATCATTAGAAAGTGTATTTTGTCTTTTAGAATTTAAGTAAAACTTTAAGTTAATTATTTAGATATAAGTTTATTAATTTATTTTTTAAAGTGAACATGTTTAGAATAATTTTAAATAATAATGATAATATATCGGTCATTTCAGCGAAAATGGTACAAATCAGTCCCGATACTTCAGAATTTTGGGAATTAATTTTAATGTTTACCACCAATTAATTATATTTTTTTTATTTGTTCTCCATCTAATTGTGTGTAACCAAGTATTACTTATTTAGGCATAAGCCATTTATAAAGGACCCCCCCCCCCAAAAAAAAAAAAAAAAAATCTTTGGCAAAAGAAGGAAAAAATGATCTGCCCCAGCTTCAAATTGCTAGGACTTAAAATGCAATTTAAGATTAAGCTGAAATGCAACAACAAAATCATTTGCAATGCACAGCACAAAAAATGCTTCTGACACCCTTTCTGCTGATTTTTATGTATGTAAACAAAAAAATCTTGGAAAAACACCTATTTATCTTTGTTCCTAGATTTTTTTTATGTTTCAAACTGTCCACTCTGTTACAAGCCTTTCAGAAATAAAATAAGCAATCGCATTCAATGTGATATTTTTTTTAATAAGTACAAGTAATGTATCTGCTTTGATTACTTTGATACATTGAATTATATAATCAGTAACTAAGATAAGCCTAAAATTCTTTGCTGATGATAGTTAATTTGCACTGTGGGATGTCCACTCTGTTACAGTCGCATTAATAGTGCAAAAAATATTTTTTCTTGAAATTGCAGACAGAATTAGTTTTAGGATGCTTAGTTCATTTTATACTTGTTCTGTAATTAACTTTTCTTTACGATTAGAAATATATTTTTCAAACCTCATTTGTCTCCTCTGTTACACAAAGTGGTCGAACTATTCAAAACCCTTAATGAATGACTCATATATACAAGCCATTTACACTTTATTATGCACAAATAAACAGAGAATAATTTTTAAAACAATGATTAGTTGGCGAAAATTACTTCATTTGATAAACTTAACTCGACAATTTCAGACATGATTTGTACCATTTTGGCTGGAATAACCCATAAATATAACATTTGCATCTCGGAATGTATCTTTATTTTTTCAAAATGAAGTTGAATTTCGAGGTGATCGTTTAAGAATTAGTTTATTAATTTGTTTTTAAAAAAGTGAATATGTTTAGCATGACCCTTAATGTATTTAAAATGATAATTTGCCACTTTTAAGAATGTGTATCTTAATTTTTTGGAACTAAAGTAAAATTTCAAGTTGATTATTTAAGTAAAGTTTACTCATTTGTTTTTTAAAAAGTGAACAACTTTAGCATACCTCTTAAAAGTATATTTAAACTGCTGATTTGAATCTTCAGAAAACATGTTCCTTTGTTTTTTGGAGTTATATAAAATTTTTAACTGATTATTTGAGTATAACTTTATTATTATTATTATTATTTAACACACTGGTCCTGTTTTAATATTTTCTTCTTTAACTTGTATGTTAGAAAAATTACATGCATATTATTCTTTAAAAAAAAGAATTTCAAAGCAAAATTTTGCTTTATATTATTGCAAAATTAGAAATAAGAAAATGTGTTACTTTGTAATGAAGTTTAAATTCATAAAATTCTAATAAAATATGTATCAATTTGAAAAAAAAAAAAAAACGTTTATCTGAGCTTAGTTTTTTTTCCTTTTTTCTTTCTTTGTTTCTTTCTTTTTTTTTTAATATTGGTGAAATATTTAATAACTGTATCATTTACGTAGAAACCTATTGAAATGATATTGAAACAGAAAAGCTTTAAAATTTAAACTAAGAATAATTAAAAGTTTAAACTTTGAGTATATACAGAAATATTTAATTCAATCTTTTAAAGTTTCGTCTATTTTGATAAAAATACATAATTTAGAAAGAAATCACAATATGCTAGTGTTTCATTTCATATGTAGCGCTACTCCTGTACAAAAAAAATAGAGGCTTTAAAAATTAATTTAAATGTATTTAACATGTTCTTAAAGAAATTATGCGAGAAACAACTTTGATTTATTGTTTTGAAGCTACATTACATAAAAATAAGCGAACATGCAATGTAATTGTAATGCCGGATATCCGGTATCCGGCGTGTGATGAGCCACCGGATATCCGATATCCGGTATCCGGCAAAACCACTATCCGGTCCATCCCTACTTTACAGTAATAAACTGTAAAATTTCTGCTTTACAGAAATAAAATGTAAATGGCTAATTTTACTGTTTTTTACCTTGAATTTTACAGTTTTAAATTGGAATCTCTGCTGCCAGCATTTTACTTTTGTTTTTACAGTATAATGCAGCTAATTTTGTGGTAATAAACTGTAAAATTGCTGCTTTACAGTAATAAACTGTAAAATTTCTAGTTTTACAATTTATCACCGTGCATTTTACAGTTTTAAACTGTACTTACAGTAGCTGCATTATACTGTAGCTGCATTATTAAAATTAGCTGCATTATACTGTAAAATTAGCAGCTAATTTTAATAATGCAGCTACAGTACTGCAAAATTAGCTGCATTATACTGTAACTTACAGTATAATGCAGCTAATTTTGTGGTAATAAACTGTAAAATTGCTGCTTTACAGTAATAAACTGTAAAATTTCTAGTTTTACAATTTATCACCGTGCATTTTACAGTTTTAAACTGGAACTTCTGCTGCCAGTATAAAACTAAAAACAGCTCATTTTTTGCAGTCTAGCTTTCTTTAAAAAAAAGTTAAACCTTTAACATCGCAGTTTAAAAAATTCAAAAGAACAAACAATACAACTTTAAAATAAATAATACTATGTATATATAATTTACCCTCAGAGCAATGAATCACACACACATGGACATTAAATGCAATAAGCCCACCGCTTAATTTCAGCATAATTTGTCATGAGCATAAGCCAAGCCTGAGCATGACAATTTGCGCCTGCTATAGAAATTTAATTAATTGATCCATACGGAATGATTAAAGCCTTGGCCAATAAAAATTGTCTAAATATCTGGTGTCATGGCCAGGTCGATATGATATGCTCTCGCGAGGTGGGAAGCATTTTGACCTGATTACAAACCACCCACTTCTAGATTCATTAGTTAGTAAATAAGAGGGTCAGCTATCGCATTTGGTTTGTAAATTGTCATGCCTTTGGGATTTGGAACTGTAGGAACGCCTTTCGAGCAATTAAAAGTGATTTGGACAAATAACTGATGGGAAACAAATATATTCTTTGCTCATCGAAAAGTTATACTTAATAAAATTAAGGTACGACATATCGTTGTGTATTGCTTAGCGGATTTGTGCTGGTAGAACAAGACACTTGTTTAGGAGTGACAAATTTTAGAGCCGTATTCCTTGTAAAAAAGCATATCTTTGATCTACAAAGAAATTTATAAGCATAAACACAAAGCATAAACTGTAAATTTGCTAATTTTACAGTAATTAACTGTAAAATTGCTAATTTAACAGTTTATTACCGTGCATTTTACAATTGCACAAACTGGAACCTCTGCTGCCAGTATTATACTGCTGTTTTTACAGTATAATACAGCTAAATTTTACGGAAATAAACTGTAAAATTGCTAACTTTTAGATGAGAAACTGTAAAATTGCAAGCTTTACAGTTTATTTCTGCGCATTTTACAGTTTTAATTTAGAACCTCGGCTGCCAGTATTATACTGTAAAAATAACAGTTCATGTTTTGCAGTGTATATGCCAGAACATGGGTTGTTTCCGAGCAGATCTGCTAGAGCATGGGTTTTCCCTAAAGATATTAAAGTTTTAAATATAAATCTAGGGACTTTGGGATGTTGCTTAAAGCTCTTGGAATTTTGGCTTTCCTGTTGAAAACGATGGATTAATTAAATATTTTGCAAATAAAACATGTTTTTTGCCTTTGAAACTTAAAATAATCATAATAAGTGACTTTTAAACATCAATAATACTGTTTGAAAGAAAAATAAGTAGGATCCAACCCTTTGCAACTTAACTTTACTTTCGGTAAAAATAAAAAGGGACTAAGTTCTATTTTTTTCCAACCCAGTGCACTGCCAATATTAAATGTTTTCTGATCTATAGACAAAGTGTACTATCATACAACTTGCATTATCAAAGTATTGTAACATTCGAGGGAGGGGAGAAAAAAAAATCAAAATGTAAATATGATAAACTTCTGAATTGATTATTTTATGCTGAAAATTTCAATTTGTTTCCGAAAAAATTGGAAACTGTTCTATTGTTTCGGAGTCGTATTAAACCTTTTCGGAAAAACGGAAAATAACCGGTTTTTTCAGGACCGTTTCTACGTAAAACAAAAAGTATCATTTTTATTTACATAATAAAAAAGTACTTTTTATGTGAGTGTTACTATAGTTATCATATTAAACTTATAAATCTTAATTTTATTTTCATCAGCAATTCAAATTGAATGTTCAGTACTAACGTTAGTAAATGAAACTGCAATTCAAGAATTTTGTGCGAAATTTCGACAAACTAAATGGTGAAAATAATTACCACGAGGATACTGTAAAGATTCAGAACTCTCGTTAAAGTAATAATGAGTACCACTAAGCCCCATAACTCTAGACATAATAAATCCTCTTTGCGCATAACTACTTTAAAATGAAAATTCCATCAAACATTGCGTGTATAAAGCTTTTAGAAATTACGAGGTAAAAGTTTTGAAAATTGATGAAAATAAAAATTTCTGATGTTTCGTGTTTTGAGAAACTTACGGAATAAATGAATCTTTTTGAATAGAAAATTATTCTTATTGATTTAAAAATTAACAAAATACAGTAAATAAATAAATATGTTTTAAAAGAAAATATCAAACATGTTTTGAAATAAAAGGATTAAATAAAAATAGGAATACTATTATGTGAAAAGAAATGCTACTATTATACATTTATTATTAGAATAAATGTCAAATGTTTTTTGAAATATTTATTTCATATACATTTTAACATACACATTGTATATATATTTTACACACAGTTTATATACATTTTGAATTATCTGGTTGCGTATGTTTTTGCTGTTATTGAAAATATTCATGCTCTTCACAGTAATTTGTCTTTGGTCACTAAAACGTGATAATTCGTATCTAGTTCAATACCAGAAAAAAACAGTACACGAAAGCATATATTTGTACAATTAAAAAATCTAAAGTTTCCTAAACGTTTATTAGCACTGACCGTTATTAAAGCCTTAAGTTTAACAAAAAAATTCCAACTCTTAATTTTAAGATATATTTCCTATAAGAGAAAAATTTTGTTATTATTTTATTTGAGTAAAGATAATGGGCAAGACCATAAATTTCAGATTGTTTATAAAAACAAAATACGCCTCCCCCTCATTAATGTTCATAGAGTAACTAGCCCGCTTTGAAAGAAACACAAATTCATTGTATTTTCTTTTAAGCACTCCCCTCTACTCACATAATAGAGACTTTCGATTCATTTATTATAACCACACGTTAAACATCATTAGAGTGGATCTAATCACAATATTAAATGAGCTCGTGTGGACGTGAAAAATCCATTAACAAAGAATTAGGATAAGCTAAGGGACTGTATAAAACTCTCCAAACAAAGCACTCCAGAGGCGGTATTTTCATAAAGACAAAACTTTTTGAACTTGAACATTGTTATTTCAGGCGAAGCGTTACAAGGCCTCTATACTTAATAAGAGGGTAATAAGGCAATTAGCAGGCTATTATATATGACTCAGTCGGGAGCCGTTTGGGATCGCCTCAACGCCAACCTAAGAAAAGGCTTGGAAAATCGCTTTATTTTCTTCGCGCACTTTCCAGGTCGAGGCAATTAATCAAATCATTATGTGGTACTGTCAGGTAGAAATGTTTCCCGAGGAAATATTTGGATTGATTGTAGGTTTTTTTTTTTCCTTTTTTTAATGCTTGTTGGTAAATAATACTCTCCTGGTGAGGAGGAATTTTTCGGGGAAGATAATTTTCTGATTAATTATGCTTGAACTAATCTATGTAGACCTAATTCTCGTTCGACTATTGTCCATTCAAATATCTATCGTCTGTTTGACTATAATCTATTCGACTTAATCGAGTATTATTTAAAATTAAACACTTTCGTATATTCCAAAAAAATAAAAATGAATCTTAATTTAAATATTATAGATTCAGAAAAAAAAAGAGTACCTAAGGAGAAATTCAAGGCAAATTTGCTTTAAAAACACTTCATTGAAAAAAGCTTTTGTCAAAAAATATCCTTGTGGAAGGAATTTTTGATTTCGTTATTTTAAAAAAAAAGTTTTTGAAGACTTCAATAATAATAAAAATGCTAATAATAATAAAATTAGAACCTGTGAGAGAAATTCAAACTATTTTATCTGGCAAACTGATAAGGCTAAAAATTATGTATAAACGAATACAGTGGAACTTAACACACAATTTGTTAACTACTCATAAAAATATAGTGAAAGTTTATAGGCATTTGTTCAGTCACTTTACAAGTGCTACGATGCGTTGCAACACTATCAGTTAAATTACTACCTAGGATGTGATGCAGCAAGAAAGCCACCGATTTTTTGAAACAAGGTTACACCGATTTTTTTACAGTAATCCAAAGTAACAAATAAAGATCAGTGAACATAAACAGAAATTTATTATGTAATCAAACTCAAAGCATTGAGCGAAATCAAGTTTGGTCAATGAGTTGACATGTATTTTGCCAAATAGATCTATTAAAACTGACGTAGCACCAATGTTGCTTAAGATCATGCTCTCTCTCTTGTAAGCAGAAAAATTTACAGTATACGTGTGATGGCTTCGGCATTTTAAGGAATGGTTAAGAAATAAATACCAAAACCTCAATGAATAAGAAGGGAAAAAATTAAATAATTATTTTCTTACTGATATTGTTACCTGCAATATTAAATGTTGTTTCATTAAAATAATGGGAGCAGAATTAATATCTGAATTTTAAATGTTTGTGAATGAAAAACAAAATTTAATGAAGCGGTGAGAGGAAAACAAAAAAAAAGTCATTAAAACAATTACAATAGCTTAAGATGAACAGTTGCATATTTATTACAAAGAAGATAGCACCTAGATCGGTCCTAAATTTAACCGAGTAACTTCAAAGAACTAATTTTGGAAGAAAAAAAAAAAAACGTAGCAATTACCGAAATCAGCTCAAATGAAAAGAAAAAAAAACACAAACACACAATCTCATTCAGATGTTTTACGTTTAAAATTAGAAATATAATAAAACGAGGCATTGTTCTTCATGTTGAGTTCATACGCTTAGTTGGGTCTCAGTTTCATAATTTATAAATATTTGAATTAAAAACTCCTTGAAAAAATTCCAAAACCAGTAACAATTCACAACACAGTTTTTCAGAAAGCTGTCATTACGAAAAAACGTGCAACATTTAAATACAAAAAAAAAAATGAAAGCATAATAGAAGCTCGCAACATGTGGAATTTTTTTGAATTTTTGAAATACATCTATTTTCATATTTAGTTTTAAAATCCATTCCGGATCTATTCGTATTTTTGAAACATTTTCTACAATACGTTGACCAGAAGATATAATGTATTCTAAAAGATATATTGCGCGAGGCATAATATCAGCATTTATACAGATAGCTGCATCCATAGCAATAAGCTTCAATACTTTGCACAGCAATCTTCCCGTATGTACTTATCGAAACTTTTATTTGAAATTTTAAGACTGCAATGTCTCCTCCTTTTCCTTGAAAAATTTCAACTTGAACGGCGTATGAAGACTTTATTTTATAGCTTTTGGTAAGAAATATCAAAAAATATTCCCTTCCATTTTTCTTGGTTTGATTGTGCCTATAGACTTTCTTCAAAGCGGCGATGTATTTTAACTTGAGGAGACACTCGGAAAAAATACATAAGCTATACTGATTTTATCCTGTTAGAAACTTTCAAGTATTTTAGAGGCTCGGCTGATCGCAATAACTTTGAAGTTTGTTTATTTCCTACTCCGTCTGATGGCAGCGTCTGGAATTAAATTTTTCATTAGATTTTTAAAAAAATCATCAATTGTAGTGATAAGAGTAAAGAATATATTTTTTCTTGTGCATTATACAGAGCGGTGAGAAATAGATTAAAGCTTATTTATGATGTATTCCTTTTTTTTCGCTTCGGAGAAAGTATTTATTTTCGCATTTATTTTGAATCTCGCAGTTCATTTTACTTTGCATTAAATTACAACTTGCTGATGAAAATAAATCAAGATTTCCTATAAATTAAAAAAAATAAATTTGAAAATTATGATTTGATTATAATATAACAGAAATAATTTCAGATCATTTTTGCATTAGCTTGGAAATAATTGTTTGTGAAAACTTTCCGTTAAAATACATTAAAAAAAATAATAACAACAAAACGATTACCACAGATTTTTTTTCTAGAGGAAATTCAGATTTAGGTACTTTGATGTAATTAGTTCTCAGAAAAAATGCAGATTTATTAAAGAGCTAAGTGAAATTGATTTTTTTTTCAAAAAAATTAAAACCTTGAATTACGTCGTATTCATCTTTTTATTAAAAGACATAATAGTTAAAAAAATCAAGCTCAATAAACATACAAATAATCTAAACGTGCAAAATAAATGTATCCGTCATGTTGTTGTTGTTGTTGTTGCATGCCCCCGTTGGTCAGCGGTGCTAGACCAGGTCCATGATGTTGTACACCCTAAGGAAATCTAACACCAGCAAAGGATCGTCTGCCAAATCCTGTCTGGTAAGTCCCAGGCACTCAAGGATGTGGAGAGGAGATGCCTCTTGAACAGAACAGTTGGTACATGTTTGAAATCTCTTAGCACCCCCAATGAATTTCATAGTTTTAAGATGACCACTACGAAGGCGGGCAAGAGCCTCCCGACGGTGTTCCTGCCTTGACGGGGCGGCGAGGCTTGCGTGCACCAATGACCCGGAGGGCTATGCCGGCGGTAGCTTGCTACTGGTAGGGCCTCCCAAGCCGGACAGGCCGAAGGATAGGTGCCAGACGAAAAAGAACACCAACTTGAGCTAAGTCAGTCCTCTGCCTAACTTTAGGTGCTCGTCATTAGAGGCTGCAACTTTCCCCATCCATGAATAGTAGTATCCGTCATTGTTTTTTTTAAATATCACCGAATAATATTTTTTTATTCAACAGAATGAACTCAGCACTAAATTTGAAAACTAAGTTCTGAATTACATTAATTTACAAAAAATTCACTACGACGTCACAGTAAAGGAAAAAACATTCTTAAACTAATTATAAATGAAATGCTGAGTTTGTCGGTTAATTGAACAACAATATTGGTCGTAAATTGACCGTTTAAATGTATAAGTAGGTTTTTTTTTTACTTTTGGAATCTTAATGTAATTGAATATTGAATATTTATTTGTAACTTGCTAGTATCCGATTAGTTTTTTATACCCATTTTTTAAGTAATTCTTTAAACTCCTACCATGTGTTTCTTGTTTTCAAAATTTTTTCAGTAAATGCGCCATTAATTTCAAAAACGAAGCTACCAGAGCATTATTTCATTTAACTATAAACTTCTTTAATTATTCATAACTACTTTTTCTGTGTTCAGAAGTTTTTTTTTCTTGTGTCAAATTAAACTGTTAAAGCTGGTTTTTTAAACAGTGAGCTTGCTTTTATAGTTAGAACTTAACACTGATAAAAGTTTGTCATTTCATTGAAGAAATGTAATTTCTTTACGAATACTTATGAAAACAATTATTTGATTTTAATCGTTATTATCGTGATCGTTTCATAATGAGTCGTTTGCAATTATTCCGATAAGGTCTTTATAGTTTACTAATCCAGACATAGACATAATAAGAAACTATGCAGCAAAAGGTGTACAGCAACAATAAAGAAGAACGGAAGGGAAATCTATGTCTTTGCTAGAAAGATAATTTTTAGTAAAATAAATTATACTAGATAAGCTTTTTACTGTCAGAACTGTTTAATAACAAATTATTCGAATTTTTCTCAACAAAGTCATTATTGTTTACTGCTACATAAAAATGTTTTGTAAGAAGCTGTAGTAAACACGATTTGAAGGTTTGTTGTTACAGTAATTGCAATATTTGGTGGACGGGAAAGAAAAAAGAAGTTTATTATGTTAACAATAAGTAAATAAATAAATAGATAAGTGAAATAAAATAAATTATGCGAAAATAAAGAATAAAAAATATAAAGAAGTTAATATAGTTTCAAGAAGCTTTCAAGTTAAATCAATGAGGTAATTTCTACTATGTTAGGAAAAAAAACCCATTTGTATTACAGCTCAAATTTCTGCCATCAACTAGTTCCTAAATTCACGAGGAGCTGTTTCTGAACAGTGCTGAAAATATTACACCACACTGTTGTTGATTAACAGAACAAAAAAACGTTTTGTCTCTGTTACTAATTTTATTGATACAGATTTAAGTGGAGGCATCACACCCCACCTAAGCGGAAATACTTATAAAAACTATTCTGTCAATGAAAAATGGAAAATTATGCCTAATACTTTTCATAAATGTAAGTCTAGATTCTGTATTAAATTGATTAGCACTAGCAAATGCGAAATAAATTACTTATTTGCCAAAAAACAAAATTGCCATTTCGAGGCGAATTGAAGGGGCAAGTGGATAAAGGTGATATGTGACATTTGAATTTCGCCGCTTTGCACTAAGTCAAATTAGTGTGTATTAAACTGTGTTAACTCACACACCCAATTGAAGGGGCAAGTGGATAAAGATGACAAGTGACTTTTTTTTAATTTTTAGAAAAGGCTTTCAAAAAAAAAAACCCTTATCACCTTTTATCCATGATAAAGTAAATTTATCACAAATTGTCACATACATGTATCACCTTTATCCACTTGCCTCATTCAATTACCCTGACAGCCAGGGCAATTTGCCACACTCCACAGAGATGCAATGGCCCACTTTAAATATCATAATAAAACTTATTATAATTGTGAAAAGTTGTAACAGTTAACTAAATTAATGCAAATAATTACATGAGTAAAATAACAAACATTAAAATTATCTTAAAATTAAGAAAATGAAATTTTACATGATTTTGTCTTTACACTTAGGGCTTCTGGTACTAATAATCGTAATAACTGGTAGAAAACAGTAAAAAAAAAATTGCTTTATGTTACACTTAGGCACTTCTTGCCACACCACTGCCTCTGTAAAAAAATCCTACCAGTGCACTGCGTAGGTGTTTTGGCACTGGAGCCTTTTTTAACAGACGGATTGTCTAAGCCTGAAAGACTATACCCAAGTAGCATCAACTCATCGGATTTTGCTCGGCCGATCAACAAACTCCTCGTAAACTCCCTAGCAGCATCATTTCATCGGCCGATGATCGGCCATTCATCGAAACCCGATGAAATTCTCATCGGCCGATGATCCAATATGTCTTATCGGCCGAGCAGAATCCGAGCAGCAAAATCCGATGAGAATACGATGAGATTTGGAGCAATTTACGAGCAGAACAGTCCCGTGCCGAGGAATTTCATCGGGAAACTTGATCGGAAGGATATCGTTTTCCGATGGAATATAGCTCATCTTATTTTCATCGGGAAAGTTGATCGGAAGGATATCGATTTCCGATGAAAAGTAGCTCATCGAAAACCGTGCTCGGATACTGATCGGAACGATGTCATCGTGCGTTACAGGATCAGTTTACGAGGAGTTTGTTGATCGGCCGAGAAAAATCCGATGAGTCGATGCTACTTTGGCTGATCAAAGAAAAGGTGAAGTTGAAAGAACTTGGCGATTAGTAGAAAAAAACTCTAATACACAATGCTTCAAAAGCTACTCTACCAAAATAATTATTTTTCATAAAATAAAAGTCCTTCTGCAAATACATTTCAATTTCGAAACGAAATGAAGTTTTTGGCAAAATGACTATTTTCTTCGTAAGAATAACCGCCAGATGGAAAAAAATTTTTTTAACTTACCTAAATATTTTCATAAAAACACTTGTTGAAATATTTACGACTAGTATTCATAGAGAAAACACTTTGTAATTAAAGTCAACTTTTGTGGTTTGTGAAATTTTTAATTGTGCTTCTTATATTTGAATTACCTAAGGATATAATAAACTGAGAAATAAAAGTAATTTCAGTATACTATAAAATAGCTAAAACAAAGCAAATTTTGTTTGACTCGGAACTTCTCATAAAATAAATTCGACACATATTTTTGAAACACGCATAGTTTTAACTCGACATTAACTTCTTTCAACATGTTTCAGAAATCAAATAACAGATATAAAATTGCAGTTTAATAAATAACTTTTGATGAATAAAATTCCATGTAGTTTTATGTGTATATTATTTTATATATATCCATTTACTTCACAGAAGTAAACAAAGAACGTTTATCTATTTTCTCTTACTATTACAGCTCAAGA
>JAXGGA010018664.1:0-21616 GCA_038373865.1 Uloborus plumipes | reverse complement strand
TGCCTGCGACATTTTGGCTCGGCGACATTTTGGACCGGCGACATTTTGGCCCGCGACATTTTAGCCCGCGACATTTTGGCTCGGCGACATTTTGGACCGGCGACATTTTGGCCCGCGACATTTTAGCCCGCTGCATTTTGGCTCGGCGACATTTTTGCCGCGACATTTTGGCCCGCGACATTTCGGCCGCGACATTTTGACCCCAAACCAAAATTATCATATGCTGATGATGTTTTTTTTTTATTTATTTTTTATCTTAGATACATATTTGCATAGTGTAGTATGCTCTGAGAAATATAACATATACAATCAAATTTATTTAAAATAATGAGAGTAGTATAAGTACAGAAGGAGCAAGCCTAAGAGTTTTAGCAAAAAACTTTCTTCAAAGTGTTTTTAATAAAATAATTATAGTGGTAGTTAAGGAATGTTTCAAAATACAAGCGTTTTACCAAAACCGCAGAAAAGGTGAAAGCTTTTCCAATTGAAATATTTTAATAACATTTAGTTAAAAATAGCCACAACTGATCTCATTTTTTAGCAAAAAATTAAGATATAAAAAATGGATAGATCCTATTCTAAGTTACAGTAATTACATTCTTTTAATGTCTTTAGGGATTACGAAATGAATGCCTGGGGCATCAGATGTTTTTGATCAGGATTGATCGTCTCTTTTATTTGTTATGTTTTTTTGCGGGGAAACTTCTTCGAGCATGTATTGATCTCACCAAAAAGAGATTTATTCATTAAAATGAAATACCCAAGACGAAAACTCTTGCTATGTCTTTGTCGAATTGCATGTGTTTAATTATCGGGGATTATTTTTGTTCATTTTCTTTGTATTTTTAGAAATTGTCCAAAATAATGTATGGATGATCGAACCCAGGCTTTTTCAGGGTTTATTATATTTATCTCGTAATCTAATAATACTTATTATCTCGTAAGTTGATGACTTTTCTGCAAGAAACTAAACGATTTTGGAGAAAAAGTTTTTGTCATATTTTGTGCTAACCAGGTTATTTACAAGAAAGATGCTGTAGCATGAGAATAATGTCAGTTCTGATAGAGAAGCTAAGATACGTTTCTTGAACAGTAACAATTATAAATAACTCGTTACTCTGTTACACAGATGTTTTTTGAAAAAGAAAACATGCATTATGTCGTTTTACAATATATGTATGCTCTGTATGATCCCTGCTACGTTTCTCTTTATTTGACTCGTTTTACAATATGAAGTTCAATAACACAATATGTACACATAAAAAACACGTAACACAAAATTTAATTATAAGTTCATTATTCTCCCATATCTATATCCTTATGAACAATTTTAAATATAGTTTAAAAAAACTAAAAAATTCGCTTTTAGAGTTAATCAAAATATTTTATGGTACTCTGATCTCTCTCTGATTTTTTAAACTATTCAATATCAGCTAAATTTACATGCATGATACATCAACATGTAATATAGTTTAGCCTTCAGCATTAATAATAGTGCTAAATATATTACTTTTATATTTTCAAAGATTTATAATTTTATCTTTTATTCAGAGTTACATACACAAACTAAAACACTTATAATACATCAACATGTAATATAGTATCAGTTGCAGTATTACATATATTACTTTTACATTTGCAAAAAACGTGAATTTTATCTTTTATTCAGAGTTACATACATACAAACTAACAAACTCACATGTGAAACTAATAAGAGAGTATTAAAAACAGAAATGCATGAACGTGGATAAAGAATCATGAAAGTTGTATTGCAATCATATTAATGCATTGTTAACCTGTAATCATATAACGACAGCCCAATTCAATATTCAGAAACTGCAGCACTGCCTCTATTAGGGATCATCAACGTGAAATAATCGTAACCGAACTGGAGATAGATGCCTTACCTGCAGTTTATTATTAACCTAATTTTAATCAAACATTGTTTGCGTAACTAACTCTTGCAGCACACAAGCCTATTTTAATAATGCAAGCACTTTACTTAAACTTAGAGCAATTGATTTCATTTTAAAAATATTACTGGAAAAGTAAAGTCCCAACCACGGAGTAAAATTCATGGCATCAACTAAGGATGCACTGATAAGCAAATTGGTCGATTACCGATTAATCAGTTCTTAAAAATTTTCTTAACTGTAGAAAATAAGAACTATAGTTTTTATGACTATAGCTAAGAATCATGGAGACAAATTTATTCAAATGAAACGGCTGTAATTACAAACTTGCATAGTGTGTGAAAATTTCACATTTAAAAATGAATTAGGAAAAGAATAAATAACATTTGCATGAAATATGTATCTTAAGTAATTTATTAGTTTCTACGAAAATAATTTTAAATTAGTAGAGGTTCAAGAGCTTATGCTAGGAATGCGTAAAAGTGACCCCCCGCTGCTGAGTCTCTACAGAAATCTCTTTCTTAGATTAAAACTTCTGCAAACATTTTTATGTTATCATTTTCTGAAGTGCCGCTGGAGAGTCTACTGGACATCTTCAATTTCAGGCCTTACTAGAGCGGAAACAATTTCCAAAGGGAACAATTTTATGAAATGAGTCGGACGGAATTTTCTGGGACAAGCCATTTTATCAGGATTGCTCAAAGAAATTCGATGGTCTTATAAATTGAGTTTGTAATAAATGATGACTGCTGTACACATAAACGTATTCCTAAATAAAGAATAATGTATTACTACACGTTTTCTTTAAAAAGGTCATTAATCACCTGATTTGAATGTGTACGTAAAAGGCAGCCCATTTATGACAAAGAATTGATTTTCAACGTACCAAAACATTATAATGTATAGTTTTGATCCTGGATAATGGAATATTCCATTTATTAGAATTTTTTCTCTGCAAAATAGCTATTTTATTGAGCGAGCTTGACCGTATATGAATATATCACATTATCAAAAAAACAAATATTGTTTCAGTTACGATAATCTTCCGCAACATTTCTTCAGGGTAGTCAAAAAATCGAATGATAGCCTAACTATCGCCTACCAATGAGAAACTCTCAGAGAAGAATTCTTACTCAACTATTTTCGAACTATGCAGCAGGGTGCTTCGCTGCTTTATTGCAGAAATTCTTTTTGAGCCCCATTCCTTCCAAAGACATCAGAAGACATCGTGGAAATTAGATTTCCGACTTTAGGCCGTCTAGTCGGCGCCAGGTTTTCCTTTCTCCATTTTACGGACATTATTTACTTTAAATGCTTTTGTGTATGATTTCGAACAATGCAGCAAGCATTTAACAGTTTGTATAGCATTATAGTATGGCTCGTCTTGTTTTTTAGACGAGAGTAGATGAGTGCACTTTAGAGGATAAATAAATAATAAAAAACAATAGCAAGCCACCCTTTTTGAAATGTAATATTATGGTGGAAGGTAGTGCAAGAAAATCATATTTTCAACTTCACAGCGGTCTCCCCTTCCTTTCCAGTTAATACAATAACATCATAAAATGCAACTGGAGAGTATAAATCATACAAGTTATCTCAAGTTCAAAGACACCATTTTCAAATTACGAAAATTATGTAGCAGTTCAAAGCGTGTTAAACATTGCAAAATATAGCACTGGCAAATATTTAATATTAGAGTTAATCCGACGTTGGACAACTACAAATAGCGTTTGTCCGTTTTTTAAAGTAAATTGGCAAAATTAGCCATTTTCGGATTTTTTTTTTCAAAAATGTAACCACAAAAGCAGTGTTATACTTTTATGAAAATTCATAGGTCATTTTAATATAGTTTTTTTTTTTTTTTGTTAAAATTTACAGCTTAGTTGTAACTTTGAACGGAACAAAAAAAAAGTGTTGCTTCCTTAATTGATTGTTGGTACTACTAATGTATGCGCGATTGACTTTTTCCAGGATAATAAATAGCTGAAGTGTATTCCTTATGCGAAAAATAACACAACAGCTTTTAACGTACTTATTTAGGATATAAAAACAGATAAATTTCTCGAAAGTTTCAGGATATGTTTAAATATACAATGTATAAACTATGCATTAAGTCCGAAATCTGGAAAACGTCGACATTAAACATTTAATACCAACATTGACACACAAAAGACATCGTCAAAAGGTCGCACATTTCCGTTAAATCACCGGTGAAAGTCAATATTCTCTCACTTCTTATTGTTTGCACAGTTACGTATGTGTACAAACTTATCCGTACTGCTTAAAAGTTTGCCTGCTCAAAACACATTTAGGGTTTTGGTTGCTTATATGTTTGGTGTGCTTTTGTATATGGGCTCAAACGATACGGATAGTACAAATAAACTACGAGAACTGAAACCAAACATTTGAACAGTCTAGACTCCAATTAAAGCTGAATAAGAACACTCTTAATAAAGTTGCCTTTTAAAAAACGGGCCGCATGAATCAATTTTGCGCACCTCACTCGCCCTGCGAGCCTTACGAACACAAAAATGCGCTAATGAGACTATTTGGATCAAGTCAGATTTTATACAAAAAGATATATTACACTCTATTTATCGGTTTAAGAGCTACCAGGCTATACTATATGATTTTCTTAGGTAAAACCTTCCGCGTAGTTACGCATGCGTGAGGTCTTCTCTGATCTTACCAAAATAGGGGTGTTAGGTAAGATAACAATAAGGGGACTAACAATGAGAAACATTTTGAGCCGTATCAGGCAACGTCGAGTGATTCTAATTTCAAATCAACTTCGGAAAGTTCCCACTCACAATCCATACCCTTTTTTAAGTGGAATGGTTCCCGAGTGCTAGACGTGGTTTTTAAGGACGGGCAGTACACAGATATACACACGCATATACATATATAGATACACAGATACACTTATAACTTTGCTTTTGCGGCTGTGCTTTAATCAAAAAATCATTCAAAAGTTATACGGTAGAAAAGCAAATTCATTCGACTGCAGCAGAGCAACGAAGTGAAAATACAGTATTCATTGAACTTTCAAACAAAAAACTGAATTATTGCGTTTACATCATACTATGATGAACGCATAGGATTTAATATAATTTAAATTTCTTCTAAATTCACGCTTTAAAACCCATAAACAAAGGTAAAATATAACCTTTAATCCACTACGAATAATTAAGTATTCAAATGCTGTTGTAAAACTGTAAGTTGCAAGGAAAATTGTCGTCCATTACCATACAAAATCAATATGAAATCTCACTTTTAAACTATATCATAGAGCCTATAACCAACTTCACTTGAAATTATTTGCGCCCTGAAGCTTAAAACGATGTTTGTGATGATTGAAATATTGATCAAAACTCTATGGTAACGAATTTGACATTTGGTAACGGATTTGACCAGTAACGGACTTGACATTTCAACCAAAATGTCAAATTATGGCTAGGTTGTCGAATTTAAAAATTAAACTACAATATGCATTTTCTTAGAGTTGTATAAGGAACAATATTTAGGGGTCAAAGTTTAGAAAAAGTAAAAATTAATACTAAAATCTTTGGTAACGGACTTGACAAAGAATAAAAATACGCACCTGGAAAAAATTTTGTGCGAAACGCCACAGCAATACTTCTCGACTTAGGGAAACAAAATGGTACAAAATAGTTACGTCACTAATTTGTTAAGTTAACTGAATACGTCTTACCATCTTTTGACTTCAATAAATACCTTTTTTAGCTAAAAGAATCTTAGGGTAACGGACTTGACAAGAACTTCCGGACAAAATATATTCATACATTTCTTATTGAAATAAAATTACTATTGTCAATATTTATCATGAATACCATATACTAATAGTCAATATATAAAAATAATATGTCGCATTTACTTTTTTTGACCATTAAGTAGAGGAAAAAAATGGTTGAACTTGCGAAAATTGGAAATGGACAAGCGTTTTTGCCTTGATTCTCATTTTTAAAGACTTATATAAAAATAAATAAATAAATTTCAATAATTTGTTAAGTGATAGAATTTTTTGGGGGGTATTTCTTGCAGAAAATAATTATTCGCATTGAATTTAAAATAATAAGTTATGCTTCAAAATCGTCTTTTTAACCTCCGGACAGCAAATGTAAGCAAATTTTGAAAATGACCCACTACCTTTCTTTATGAGCCATCCACTATGAACTTTCTCTCAACACCAGGCTTGTGCGCTAATTTCCCGCCTTTACTCATTGTCTAAACATCGTTAGTAGAAATTTACAGGAAATAAAGGACTTGAAGATACCCCTTGAGAAAACTCGTGATGAGTATTGCAGGATACAGATAAGGGAAATTTATCTGCCCCAAGGGGCAAACAGAAAGGTAGTATCGCCTCAAAGCTACACTGGCTTTCTTTGCTAGAGGAAGAGCTGTATAGTATTTCCGATTCGCAACATGGGAAATATCAGTATTAATTCCACATTTTTCTGTTATCATTGTGCCTTCTAAAATCATGCTCCGTGTGACACAGATAAGAATTTTCTCTTCTCTTCGTAAAATCTTTATGGATTAGTACTACTAGTTTCCGTTTGATGTTAAAGTTTTAAAGTTTTAAAAAAGTTTTGGAAGGCACAAAATCTTAAATTCCAAAGTTTTGAGCAGAATTTTCGTAGTTTTTTGTGAATGAAGTAGAACATCCTTTAACCGAAGTAATCAGGACCCTTTGGTAAATTGCAATTTTCGAATAAAAAAGAATGCTAAAAACTGACTGCCAGGACACATGTTCAAAATGATTACTACATGTAGAAATTACAATTTTAAGATTGCCAGTTGATACTATTTCACCAAAATTAAAAATAAAAAAAAAATTCACGACCCAAAATACGTGAATTTCGTGAATAGCAATACAAGCTTGTTCAACAGAAGTGGACAGTATCAAATTAAAAATTAGGAATAAACTAAATTGCTTAAAGGTGGCTGCTAGGAACTATTTTCAAAATGATTACTATATGCACGAATTACTATTATAAGGTTGCCATTTGATATATTTTTAAAAAAATTTAAAAAAATATTTAAAACATAAAATCCTAAAACTAAAAGTTCTGAACAGTATTTCCGTAAATTTTGAACTGAAGGGTTTAACTGAAGTGACCAGGAGCGGACCTCCTTCGATAAATTGAGAAGTTCAATGAGATTTTGAGCGAAATCAAAAATGGTATGTTTCTGACCTGCCTGCCTCTTAAAGATGGAGGTGAGGACACATTTACAAAACGCAATGTTTTTTCATACAGTACCGTGGTGGTTTGATTGATAAGGCATCGAACTAGTAACTGGAAGGTTCCGGATTAGATCCTAGCCGATCAAAGATCCACTGTTTTCATTAATGGTGACCCCTGGGGCAAGTTAAATATGTTCGTGTTTACAAAGTCCTTCAAGTTCCGATTCCTAATCAATATCTCTTGGGGTGCTGTACCAGAGGTTGCCCATTTTAGTCTGGATAAAAGAACAGAGTGCTCTTTAATTGGCTCGTCTAACTAGAGAAACCAAACATAGTGGTAGGTATGAGGAACCCTGAAGCGTGTATGTTTGAAAATTAATGTTTATCAAATACGAATGGGGTTATAAACAATGAATTCGTTCAATAAATGTCACAGACAGGTGTCCAAAAATGCAATGAAAATTCTTAACAAGACAGACATTAGTAAACGTTAATTTGTATCATGTTATTAAAAATTTCTCAAACTTTGAACATAAATACGTAGTTAAAATAATTATTTATTTATACAATACTTAATTTTCAGATTTGATTGGCTTGAATTCATTAACACTTTAAACAGTAGAACTACTTGATTGAGAAAACTTTTATTTGTGCAGAATAAAACCAATTTGTCCCTTCATTTAATTAAATTATTTATTTTTTTCATTTATTTGACGTATACGCGATAAAGGTGTTAAACATACCCACATCTGGGCAATTATATGTGCGCTCCAGATGTGTAAAATACAAACACAGATAGAAAGAAAATGTTCGTTTGTGTGTTTCTGTACAACCATTACTGTTGTAAAGCCAATGGCGCTGATCTAAGGGCATTCCGAATTTGCTGCTGTCAAAGTTAACGTTCCACATTACATAGAAGAAGACAAGTTGCTACAATTAACTGATAGTTTTCTTCTTTGATAAACCTTTGCTCAATTTAGGGCATGTAAGACAGAATGCTGTAGCAGCCTAAGAATCTTAGTCTTATTTGACACACATTAATCAATGTAATCTATTGGCCATTGGTCTTATCTAGAAAGCACTTCGTCGTTGAATTTAGATCTTCCTGACACAAACAAGATGTCAAGATATGGTTACATTTTTGTGCATTATTCTTAGGTTTTTTATTGCAATAAATTTGAAGCTTTTTGAAGCCGTTTCAGACATTCATCTCACATTTTTCATAATCAAGATTGAAATAGTAGAAACCTTTGTAATGAAAGAAGAAAATGAAAAAAAAATAATAATAATAATAAAAACATTAAGTTTACGTCTACCCAATAGGATAAATTCATGAACAAAAAAAGTAAAAAGTGAAAATAATGCTTATAAAATAAATTAAAACGTCATTAGTAAAAATACATTTATTTTCAAAAACTTCAAAAAAAGTTTGCAAAAGATAAAAATAACGACTCGTGAGCAGGTCAAAAGTTGCAAAGCAAAGAAATGCGAAAAGACTTATTGTCTACAAGATAAACTTAAAAAAACAAATAAAAATAATAGATTTATCTTTAAACACATAAAACGATGGAGCACGCGACTCGCTATCTACCAGCCACAAATACAATAGAATGAGAAACGTCCAAATCACTTCTCAGTAAAATAACCAAGAAACTTTGATTGTTCAATTAAATAAATAAAAAAATGAACAATAAATTAAAAGATAAAATAAGGCAATTTTCTCACGAAAAAGTTTTTAAAAATGTTTTAATTAAATAACTTTGATTTGCTCCGTAAAAAAATTCAAATGTTTGAATAAAAAATTCAAATATTACTTTTGAAAACTTCCGTCTGACTGTCTGATTAGTTTCTCAGTGTTATAGAGAGCCGTTAACACAAAAAGCAGTAGAGAACAAGCGACGTGAATGCGAAATTATTGTGTCAAAAATGTTTGATATGCAGTTGCTTGGAAATTTTATTATAAAAAATGTTTGCTTTTTTAAAATTTAATGACTCAAAGATAAAAAGACCGAAAATCATGATTTCAATTACTTAGTTCTATTGATAGGTAGCAAGCACAGACAAAAGCACATTAAAACTGATAGCTTACGTACAATAATACTGATGAATATAAAAGTGAGAATAATGAAGGCCATGGTAATTAGGGTTAATGAAAGAATAATAGAGAATAAAAACAATAATACTAAAAAAATAATTACAGTAATATAAAAATAATGCTAAACTAAAACGAAAATAATACTAAAATAAACACATAACAAATGCCAAAACAAATACGAAAACTAATACTACACTGAAGTGACAAAAGTCATGGGATACCTCTTAATATCGTGTCGGCCCTCCTTTTGCCCGGCGAAGTGCAACAACTCGACGTGGCATGGACTCAACAAGTCGTTGGAAGTCTTCTGCAGGAATATTGAGCCATGCTGTCTCGATAGACGTCCATAATTGTGAAAGCGTTGATGGGGCAGGATTTTGGGCACGAACAGACCTCTCGATGGTGTCCCATAAATGCTCAATGGGATTCATGTCGGGCGATCTAGGTGGCCAAATCATTCGTTGGAATTGTCCAGAATTTTCTTCAAACCAATTGCGAACAGTTGTGGCCCGGTGACATGGCGCATTGTCATCCATAAAAATCCCATCGTTGTTTGGGTACATGAAGTCCATGAATGGCTGCAAGTGATCTCCAAGTAGCTGCACATAAGCATTTCCAGTCAATGTTCGGTCCAGTCGCACTAGAGGACCAAGTCCATGCCATGAAAAAACAGCCCACACCATTACGGAGCCACCACCAGCTTGAACAGTGCCTTGCTGACAGTTTGGGTCCATGGCTTCGTGGGGTCTGCGCCACACTCGAACCCTACCATCGGCTCTTACCAGCTGAAATCGTGACTCATCGGACCAGGCCACGGTTTTCCATTCATCTAGGGACCAACCGATATGCTCACGTGCCCACGAGAGTCGCTGCAAGCGATGTCGTTCTGTCAGTAAAGGCACTCGAGTCGGTCTTCTGCTGGAATAGCCCAAGAAATCCAAATTTCTCCGCACAGTTCTAGCAGACACGTCCATTGTACGTCCCACATTGATTTCTACGGTGATTTGACGCAGTGTTGCTTGTCTGTTAGAATTTACGACTCTTTGCAGACGTCGCCGGTCTCGATCTTTAAGTGCAGGCGGTCGACCACTGCGCTGTCCATGGTGGGATGTTATGCCTGAAATTTCATACTCTCGGCACACTCTTGACACAGTGGATCTGGGAATGTTGAATTCTCTAACGATTTCCGAAATGGCATGACCCATGCGTCTAGCTCCAACTAACATTCCGCGTTCAAAGTCTGTTAATTCACGTCGTGCGGTCATCATCACGTTAAAACCTCTTCACATGAATAACTTGAACAGAAATGAAAGCTCTGTAAAAGCACTGCGCATTTATACCTGTTCTATGCAATGCTACTGCCATCTGAAAATTTGCATATTGCTATCCCATGACTTTTGTCACTTCAGTGTATAGTCCAGTCATATAAGACATTAAAATCGCACATCACGATGTAGTTCTATATTTTCAATATGTCATTTGGGTCACTTAGGGTGGCGTAAATCAAAGTTTGCACCTTTTTAAAACCTGTGCTCGTTGCGAAACTCGCGAAAAACTGCGAAATTTTCGGACTTTTTTCAGTTTTTCATTTATAACTCCTAAACTATGCAACTTTTGATGATACATGTGTATACCCATTTTGAAGAACACTAAATGTGCAGCAATTTAAGCTCAATACGCTCTGTAAGACCAATATTTTAGGAGATATCGTACTTTGAAAATTGGAGATTTTTTGCGAAAAGTGAAAAAGTCAAGCTTCGGTCATATTTTGGACCAAGAATCGACATAAATTCCTATTTTACAAGACAAAAAATGGACATGTAATTACAGTAAATTTAGTCAGTTGTCATTCGCAGAAGTCTGGAGGCTCAATATTTCATTTACAATCGTGAAAAAACAAGTGTTTAAAATGTTTAATTTTTTTGAGAAATGAGCAAAATTGTTTCATAATAAGAAGAGGACAGTAAACCATAAAAAATGTATATAATGGTATTAAAAGGGTAACATTATGTTAAACTGTTATTTAATAATTTAAAAAAAAAAATTCACAAGTCATTTTCACTCATTTTTTTGCTATTTTTATGATGGTTCTTGTTGGCTGTGGTCTTATCCTAACTTTTTTCAGATTTTCCCCTATTACTCATGAACTATGCAAATTTTGCTGATACGTGTGGCCACCCATTTTGAAGAACATTAAATTTGCAACAATTTAAGCTCAATTGGCGTTCTGTAGGACGACTAGTTTAGGAGATATCGTACTTCCACAGTTTGTCCTTTTTTGCGAAAAATGAAAAAAATATCGACATTAATTCTTATTCTATAAAACAAATGATAGTTATTTAATTACAGTACATCTAATCAGCTTTCATTTAAGCCTAAAAAGAAGTCGGTAGGTTAAATATTTCACTTAACTGTAAAAAAACAAATATTCGAAAATTATATTTATATATATACCGTAAAATGGGGTTAATCGGAACACTTTTCAGCTTTGATTGTAAAAAAAGCAGTTAAAAGATTTTTTTTTAATTTGATTTTTTGGGTAAAAACTTCGGTCTTGCTTTACTTTTGATATTCCAAGCAAAGACAAAAGATTTTGAGCAATTATTATTAAAATATATAGCAAATTATGGGTGTTCCGAATCACCCAGCTGATAGGGGTCAATCGGAACACTTGTTAAAATTTTTATTTTTTTCAATTTAATCTGTAATAGGTCTCACAAACATGAGTAATATTGATGGGGGAGAATAAGAACAGATAATTACTGTCTAATAAATGTATAATTTCAGTACCAGTAAACGTTTATAATTTGTGAAAATTCAAAATAATTTTGAACTTATGAAAAATAAAAAGTAATTTTAAGAAAAGCTTTTGAATTGAAATGCAAAGATTTAACATGAATGAAAGTCACTCATGTCGTCCACAAATATGTACTTGTCCTTAAAACTAGCAATTGTGACTTGGCTTAAGTTTTTTCATAACATCTCCTGGGATGAACTCTGCCTTTTCTTTAGTTTTTTGAAATTTCTGGGTTTCGGGGATTGTCCTGAAAGATTTTTTCGCTTATTCATCACTGTCTGTGTGCTGGACGTTTACTACATAAAGTTTACGTGACTTTCTCCCTTTTATTTTAAGTAAAAAAAAGTCTCCTGGGAGAAAAAATCTTTTGAAATCTGTAACTTTTGTCATTCTAAGATCTAGTTGCTCACGAGAAGGGATAAACAGTAATAAATCCTTGTCCCTGTCTTGATTAGAAGAATTGGGGTTAGAATCTTGATTTTTCAAACAATTTCCTTCAAATAAGTTTGAATTGGAACAACAGAACTAAGTGTTCCGATTCACCCCGCAAATTTTTTTCCCATGGCATTTTTCAGAATTCTTCACTTTTATGACACAATTTATAAAAAATGTAAATTCTAATGTGGTATTCTGTTGTTCAGATACATGTATAATTGAAACATACCACTCATAGTTTTTAAATATAAGAAGGTTTGTTCTTGCATATGAAGTTTTGCAGTCTATGAAAATGTGATGTTTTCTAGCATTCAACGTGCAGCCCTCTTTAGAAGCCAGTAGCGTTGCCAGATTGATAAAAGTATTTTTTTCCTACTTCCTATGATCTTACCTTTCTAAAAAAAAAATTCATGGCGAAAAATACCCAATAGTATATTTATGAAGAATTTCTTTGTACGGTTGGGAAGTTTTGTTCCGATTGACCCCGCTGTTCCTATACACCCCATTTTACGGTACATCGCGATTTGCGATTTTAGCTCTTTTTTTGTACATTATGACTGGACTACTAAAACTAATTCGAATACTAATACTACTAGTAATGACAACACTAATAATAATAATAGCAATACTAATTCGATTATTACTACTACACTGTAAAAAATTAATGTTGTTTTTACAGTATAATACAGCTAATTTTATAGCAATAAGCTAATTTTATAGCAATATATATGCAAAAATTGCTAATTATATAGTACTTAACTGTAAAATTACTGACTTTACAGTAATAAACTGTCAAATTGCTAATTTTACAGTTTATTATCGTGCATTTTTCCGTTTTAAATTGAAACCTCTACTGCCAGTGTTATACCGTTGTTTTTACAGTACAATACAGATAAACTTTACGGCAATAAACAGTAAAATTTCTAACTCTACAGTAAGAAACTAAAATTGCTAGTTTTACAATTTTTAACTGTGCATTTAGCAGTTTTAAATTGGAACCTCGGCTGCCAGTATTATACTGTAGAAACAACCGTTCATTTTTTGCAGTGTACTACATAATAATAATAAAAATAATAATAATAGTGATGAAAAGATATTCAATAAGCGAACAATCGTTAAACAAAATATTTCTTTTTTTAAGAAACAAAGAAAAAATTAGAGCTCTTCAAAGGAATCATACGCAAAATACAAACTTTTTTTCATTACAGCAAAAAATTGCTGTGATCCAAAAGCTTTTCTTGCCATTTTTTAACCCTAAAAAAATGTGTGTGTCGTAAGAAAAGCTGCTATTGATAATTTCATTAATCATCAACGGGAAAATGTCGGCACTTATGCAACAAAATCAAGCAAAAGTTACGACGGAAAAAACAACGTAACTTTCACGGGTAACTGGAAACTTTACATACATGACTGCGTTTGTTATTGGAGGATTTTTCCAACTTTCTCTTCAACACAAAGGTGAACTTTTTTTTTTTTTTTTTGAAACTCATGGTGAGCGAAATTGAGAAATTCTTTAGATAAGAATTTGTTTGGACCTTGGGAAGGATGGATTTTTCTGCTGTTTATTGATACCCCAGATGCATAATTACATGGTGCTGGGAGATTTTTAAAGTAAATGTTTCTTTTTTTTTGAAAAGTTTTGTTAGTTAAAATTAAAGAACAAAAATAAACTTCGATTTTCAGAGCATTAGTGCGTCTAATAAAAGAAAATCGATGGGAAATATTTTAAAGAGAGAAAAATAACTTTTAGTTAATATTATTTAGGAAAACCAGGAGAGTGGATATGGAATCAGATATATTTTGCGGTAAAGGAGTTGGAGTCGATGCACTGCAAAAAAGGAACTGTTGTTTTTACAGTATAATACTGGTAGCCGATGTTCCAATTTAAAACTAAAACTTTACAGGCTAACTGTAAAACCAGCAATTTTACAGTTTATTACTGCAAATTTAGCAATATTATACTGCAAAAACAGCAGTATAATACTGGCAGACAAAGTTCCAGTTTAAAATTATAAAATGCACGGTAATAAACTGTAAAATTAGCAATTTTACAGTTTATCAGGGGTGCCCATCCCCCCCAAGCTCAATGGCGCAAATTTCCCCCAAAATTTTTCACAACCCTCTTGTGCTTTTTATTTTTTATTTTTACTGCTTTTTTGTATCATTTATTTTTTAAATATTATTTATTTATTTATTTTTAATATTACTTATTATTTTTTTAAATTATAACTATTTTTTTTTATATATTATTATTTTTTTAAAGCGAATCATGCGCAGAATAGAACCGCTTTTTTTCTCTTCCAGACATTCCAAGCACACACACACACAAAATAAAACAATAAATGAATAAATAACAATAATCAATAAATAATTTAAATTAAAAAATAAATTAACGAATAATTTTTATTAAAAAAATATATTAACAAAAAATTTAAATAAATAAATACATTGGTTTAAAAAAATCCCCCCCAAAAATTTTGATGGCGCAACTTGCACCATAATCCCCCCCCCCCCATGTGGGCATCCCTGCAGTTTATTACTGTAAAATTTTAAATTTTTACAGTTTATTACCATAAAATTAACTGTATTATACTGTAAAAACAACATTTATTTATATTATAGTGTGGCTTTCAAATTTTAGTAGTCGTAGTCGGTAATCCTACCCCTCTTCAAGACATTAGCTCGGTTAAAGCAACAAAGTCAAAGTCGGATTGATTTTGAGACGAAAATTTAAAAAAAAGCTGGATTTGGAGTCGATGGCTTTAAAACTACACGAGCTTCTCTTGGATAAGATCATTTTACTCTCCGACTCGTCAGCCTAAGAGAAACTTGTTTCAAAAGGAGGGATTTTCAAAATTCATACGAAAAGGAGAGATTCATTAAATCATTAGATTTATATTTAAATGTTTTAATTAATTTTATCGGTTTTTATTTTATATTTTACTAATTTACCTCTTTATTTAAATGAGTGAACAATAAAATATTATAAAAATATTTTTGAAAAAAAAAAATTGAACCGACTTCGGAACTTCACTCAGCAAATGCTCTAAAAAGTAAAAAATAATTTTATTCTTTGAACACCATCGATACTACATTTAAACATAAGTTTTGAAGTCGGCGCAAAAAAGGTAAATAGAATCATTCGAAACTATAAATATAAATTTAAATGAATCCAGGTTCTTTATTCGCATTCGCATTCATTGAAAAATACATATTTATGTAATGCTACAAATATTCAGCTCTCAATTTTCAATGATTTCTCTGAAAATGTTGGCAAAATATAGTAAACATCATTTCACCTATAGTTTTTGCGCCGACTTCAAAACTTATGTTTAAATGTAGTATCGATGGTGTTCAAAGAATAAAATTATTTTTTACTTTTTAGAGCATTTGCTGAGTGAAGTTCCGAAGTCGGTTCAATTTTTTTTTTTCAAAAATATTTTTATTTTATTCTTTTTAGTGCAAATGTACGTATGAAATAAGGTAATGTTTCCATTGCAAAACTTCACCTAATTTTCTTAAGTAAATGCTTCATAAAATAAACTATGTAAGAAAAAAAAAGAAAGAAGTATCAACGCGTCTAAAATTTTAAACGATTGACACTAAAAAATAATCCTTGTTATTCTCTGCTATTTGTTTGTGTACTATTTTAATCGAAGGCTAAATATTAACGGCTTTTCAACTAATTTATATTTCACTAGCGGTACCCGCACGGCTTTGCCCGTGGTATAAAATTAAAAGTTCATTTGTAAAATAATTAATATAGCAGAAAAAATACTCTATTTTAGTTATAATTCAACTACAATTCCTTCAAAGTATGATATAAAAATTTGGCATGGGTCCTACACTACTTCCTTTTACGTGTACATTTCTTAGTAGATGCCTTAAGTGCTAAAATAGTGCTTGGAGGGAGTAAGATAACAATTCAAACATTTATATCCCTAGTTTGCCACGAAACAATGCAAAAAAATGTTTTACAATGATTAATCTCCAAAATATCGCCGATTTTAACATCATTCAGTGAGTTTTTCGCAAAATATCACCAATAGCGCCAAATTGAACCCCCCCCCCCAAAAAAAAAGTTTTTAAAAAAATCGCAAATTTGTCGCCAAATTGGCAAAATATCGCTAATAGCGCCAAATTGAGTCCAAATTAAAAAAAAAAAAATTCGCCAACTTGGCGATATGTCGCCAAATTGGCGACAAATACTTCGCGATCAAAGGCTTGGCGATATATCGCCAAGTGGTCGCGCCAATTCATCTGCATTGAAATTAACACTGATTAACTCCAAAAAAGGGGTAAAGCATCCCCTTGTGACATTCAAATGAAACCCCAACTGGAGATGCACAAAAATAAGCCAAAAGAGAAAATAAGAAAAATTTTGTTGCTCACAGAAACCAACAGAAATCTTACCAAAATTTGAAAGAAGAAGAAAGTTTCCTTTCCCAGCTTTAAAAACAAATCAATACATTTTCCGAAATGAAACACTTTAAAAAGAACGTTGCAATGTCACAATTTATACGATATTTGGTTAATCTTTGTGCTTTGGGTACCCCTTTCTCGCTAAATGGGCGATAGACGCTCCTACTACTGTTTCTAAACGTTGCCAAAATCAATATTGCTGAAATGCGAAATCTATAAAAATGGAAAAAAAAATCCGCCAAATCTTTTAATTAAGTCATTAGTATATTGGAAACAGGGTGGCCAGAAAATACTACGCTCCTTATTAGTATTTGGGCCGAAAAAATACTACCGTAGTATCAAAAATACTACTTCTGGCAACCCTGGAAAAAGAACGAAACAAAAATAAGTATGAACACGTAACCATAGTAACAGCATGAAAAGTTGATTTCCGTTGATAAAATAATTCATTTCATTAACCATTTTAGAATCGTTTGGCTTGCTTTACTGAAGGTAAGCCTTGAATTCCGGGATTCTAAAAACAATTGTTACAGCTCTCCTGATGATCGTAGAAACTTCGAAAAAACTTCATTTTGTGCAGAAAATTTCAAGCTTTCGAATGACATAAGACTTGAAAATGTGTGTGAAATATTTCTTCCCTATTTTATCGAATTTCCGCTAAGAATTCGAATAGAAAAAGAACGAAATGGAATTTTCGAAAAATCGCTTCGAGGTGCAAAACTACATGCTACAAACTAATTTTGTACCAAGTGGCATGAAAATCGACCGAACGGTTTTGGCGCTACGCGCGTGACAGACAGACAGAAGGAAAGACAGAAGGAAAGACAGAGAGACAAACTTTCAGCTTTATTATTAGTAGAGATAGAGATAGAGAAGAGAAGAGAAAACAACACTAGATGCTGGCGGTTCATAAAATTTTACGACGTATTACGTACGTGGCACGCTAATGAGTTTCATGTTTGCTTCAGTTAAGCCTTCATTCAAAATTTTCATTATCATTATAATCACTGTTTCATATCAATCACGTTTTGTAACAATGTATTTCATATTTAATCATTTAGGACAAATCGCTTTAAATTTGAGCAAAAATTTGGAGATTTTCCTCACTTTCTTCAGAATTCCTTTATCAAAACTTTTGTAAATTAAGACTAATAAAACCTGAAATATTACGAATCAATTAGTACCTGGTACGACTTTCAGTTCGTTGGAGTTAAGGAGAAAAAAGCAGGACATAGAAAGATACTCGGTTTAAAATTTTCAAAAAGACCATAGAAATGAATTTCATTATGCAATCCAGAGAAGCCTGGCGTTCAAAATGGTCATTATTACGATTACTGTGATCCCAATTTCTTTTTCGAAAGATTTCTGCAGGTTCCCGTTATCGAACCCGGACCACGAGAGGATGGGACCAATCGGAAAGAAAGACCTTTCTAACAAAAAAAGAATTTTTGAAATCGGTCCAGGCATCTTCGAGTAATCTTATAACATACAAAAAAAAAAAAAATTTCTCCGACGAATTGTATAACCTCCTCCTTTGCTGAAGTCGGTTAAAAAGGATTAATTTTACATTCTTTTGTAACAGTTGTTTTTAGTATTTACAATTTAAGTCGAAAGTTACAATGACTTTTGAATAGAAATTTACAATTAATTTTTAAAGGCCACGATACAAAGTTTAATGAAAAAAAGGATTTAATTTTAAAGCTTAGGTTATGCCTTAGATGTGAGGTATCTTTTTTAATAGTCAGAAAAAGCTAATGAATTCCTAAAAAAAAAAGAAAAGAAAAAGAAAATTAGCAAATAATAATAATTATTATAATAATAATGTCATTTTTCCCCAAAAATAGCAATTTTTCGAACATTTATAAGCACCTATAATTTGCAAGATGGACATGAAAAAGTATTTTATTACTGCTGCTTGATAATTATCCCATTACATTTATTAAAAAAAACAGAAAAATGTTTTTAAATTATGTATGAAAAATATTTTCAAACTTTTCGAAATCTCGCAATCAAAAAAAAAATATTTAAAAAAGTCAGAAGTTCCATCAACATTTTAATTGCTTAAAAATTTAAAATGAACTTTTTTGAGAAAAAAAAAGTTAAATGCATCCCAAGTATTTTACATGAATTTTCGTACCAAATTTCAGCAAAATCAGAAAAATGTTTTGGTCATTATGCAAAGTGCAGACTTAGTATATTCAGCCATATCGACATGTACTTAATCTTCGTTACGCATAAAGAAGCCCATAAGCGTGAGTGATTATCTGTGGAACAAATAAATAAGCGAAAATATTTACATTAATACCAAACAAAAGAATAATAATAATATAATAAAGATGATGATGATTATGATGATGTTGCTAAAAAATAATGAAAATATAATGATGATAACAATGAGAACAACAACAATAGTAATTATAATAAGAATAATAGTAGTAATAATAATAATAATAATAATAATAATAATAATAATAATAAATAACAATAATAATAATAATAATAATAATAATAATAATAATAATAATAATAATAATAATAATAATAATAATAATAATCATCATCACCATCATCATTTTTTTAAATGCAATTTTTAAAAAAATGCAGTTTTTGTTAACAGAATTTAATACAAAAATGCAATAACAAAAACACAATTTTTGTCAGTCAAACGTGAAACAAAAAAGATTGTAGTTCCAGATTTTGATCATCATAATTGTCTGTTTTTGATTGGGATAATGAATGTAGTGATACGTAGACCGGTATCGCGACTCATTAGTGTGTAGCATATCAATGTTTGGTGAATCATGACGCATAAATGAACTGTTCAATCTTACAAAGTAAGAGTAACTTGTAATCTTTTTATAAAGTTATTTTTCGGGAAAAATGTCGTGAAAATAAAAATCCAAAGCAAATATCAAATAAGCGAAGATTTCAGTGTGCTTTTAAAATGTGTACCAGTCGAAAATTACTAGTTTTACTTTGGTGATGTATACATTATATCACCAAAAGTATTAAGACACCTTCGAAAATTCCCATTTTTACGGCTTTCTCGAGAAATTTGAGACCAAATGGTCTGTAACTTTTGTCCTATAAAATATAGGCTTCAACTGACATTTTTTTATAAAATTTCAATCACCCATGTTTTTAGGGAACAAAATGAGGGGGTGATCATCCTTCAAAGTATACAATTAAGATTGACCTATTTTATTCAATCATATATTTAAAAAAGTACTTTAGTGCACTGAGTAAATTCTTACAAATTCTTTATCAACAAAATTTAAATTTTACAACTCAAAAGCTGCGATAAAAGTTTACCTTAGAGGCTAAACTAGCAACTCTGCTCTTTCCAATATTTGAAGTTTTGAACAATCCCCGTAAATATATAAGTCGCTTATTTTTTTCCCATCCTGTCAACGCAGTCTTTTATTAAATTTCCTCCCGCTGTTTTGTTTCATTTCATAGTGACAGATCGTAATTTCTCCATTTTTTACGATAAGCAAAAACACGACAAAATGAAAAATTCTTAGCAACAGACCAGAAAAAAGTATATCCCTTTTAAAACTGGAATTTTGTGAGAGTAAACAACTCTGCAGTAATTCAATCTAGATTTGAAGGGAAAAAGAGTTTTGTGGCACAGTAAAATTTTAAGTTGTGAGGTTCGCATTACTTGCGAAGAGTTTGAGGACATGAATTTCGTTTGAACTTTTTGTAGGTGCACCTCCAATAGAGAGTAATTTGTTCTTTCTGCAGGAAATATTTCAACTTGTTTGTTCTACATACTTTAATAAAAGAAAAGTATATAAAGAGCCTCAGAAAGGAACATAATATATTGAAACTAATCAGTAGAAGCTCCTAATTATATTGTTAATGATTTTTAAAGTCGGAAGAAAAAACATTTTCTGTTTTTGTGAATAGCCATTGCTGCTGTAAGCATTGAGAAAAACTGCTAATTAAAGAATGTTTTTCTTTGAAATTCTCAGCAATTCTAACGTTAAAACTATTAAGAGCTAAGTTCTTTTCATATTATCTAAACTCGAAAACTTTTTGAAAATCATAATTATAAATATAAAATGGCTGAACTTGTATGTTACATCCATTTATTGTAGTACACGCAGAGCTTGTTTTATCATTTTCGTTTATGTAAATTTTGGTGACTATAGTATCGATATACCCAGTTGAAAATCCGTTAAATTGTTTGATAGACAAAATTCAAGCAAATAGCTCAAATTTTCAATCTGAACAACGCGTTCATATCTATGTCATACGACATGACAGAAAAAAGGTTTGCGTTGTAATACTACCATACGTTTGTCACAGCTCCTTTGAAGTCATACGTAAAACACACGCACACTCGGAGAAAAACGAAATTCTTGCTGTTGCCAAAAACAAAAGAAACACCTGAAAATTGTCAATCAAAATGAGTGCATCCTAAAAGTTTTTTCCTGCAATGTTCATTTAGTACATTAGAATTAGGAAGAAATAATCAGTTTAAACTCAAAAAATCAAAACTGTAAACGGAAAAAAAAAAAATTTATTTTGAAATGGATGTGGGAGGAGGAGGGGATTATTTCATAAAATCATCGAGTTTTTTTTTTTTTGTCTTTTTTTTTCGTAACTGAAACGTTAAACAAGATGTTTATACTTATATTAAAGGCCAACATTTTCGTGTAGTGTATGATCTTTCTTTATTTCTGTTAGCAGAAACCTCTTTGCATTTATTCAACTAAAAAGTATTTCAAAAAATTTTAACG
>JAXGGA010018663.1:0-21620 GCA_038373865.1 Uloborus plumipes | reverse complement strand
CCCCTGTAATTTCGAGATGGTATTTTAAAGTTCAGAAAGTTTTTGAATGTACGTAGATTTTTTCTGGTCATCATCTACACTGTAAAAAAAAACTGTAAATTTTGAAGAAATTATCCATATTTTTTACAGAAAAAATCTGTTTGTGATGAAACTAGATAAAATACAGGATTTCTCTGTTTTTTTAATCTCCGCAGCCGGTTATAAGCGCATTAACTGTTAACGGTTTCTTCACCGCGAAGCTCGATTGGTCGATTTTAACCACGTGACCCATCGTTGGATTCGAAACAATGGCGGATGTTTTGATGAAACCTGCAGCTGAGTTGCCGTAAGTGAAAGCATTTTTAACATCAAATTAATTGTTGTTTAAGTTTTAGTTGATAATTTTCCGATTATTTTATATGAAATGTAAACATTCCATGTTCTGCTGATTTAAAAAAGCATTTAATAACAAGAATAATAATACAAGGGCGATTCTCTGTAAACTCGTCATTTTTCACACGAAATCTGTCCGGGCCAGTGGTTGGAAAAACTACATATTTTTCGTAGCGAACTACAACTACAACTACTTTCTTATAAATGTAGTTAACTACAGCTACAACTACTTTTTTTTAAATGTAGCGAGCTACACTACTTTTGAAATGTAGTTGCTACTTCGCTACTTAAAAAAATAAATAAATAAATAACAAGAATACACCGTTTGAAGATCGACCGAAAAAATTCGAAAAGTGGTTTAGAATAAAAAATTACCTCATTCGAATATGAAATAGAAATAGGAATTGTCTTTGAATTTATTTATTACTTTTCCTTTTTGTTCCTTTTTTTTTGCTAAAATTTCATTTTTTAGATATTTTTACAATTTTTACGAATATTCGCCACAAGAAAAACCCTGTTTTTTTCCTTCGTTCTCTTTTTTTTTTAATTTTTTTCATTTATTTATTTATTTATTTTAATTTAAAAGTAGTTTTCAGAAATCGCTACAAACTACTATTTTTTTGTATCGCGCTACTCACTACGCTACTTTTTTTTAAAAAGTAGTGCGCTACACTACAAACTACTAAAAAATGTAGCTACTACAGTAGTTTCGCTACTTGTAGCGCGCTACTTCCGACCACTGGTCCGGGCACGGTTTTTTGAAATGTTCGTATAATTATAATACTATTGCTTAGAAAATGAATCTATTACTTTGGCTTGAAAGAGGGCCAATTGAAGTTTGTGTTTTTCTGATAAATCATGATAGGGGGTAAGTCCCCGCCTAGTATACTAGGCAGGGGACTGTTTTTGCTCTTTGTTGCGTAATATCTGCAAAACTATTGGAACATAATTAGTTACGAGACTACCTACAAATTTAGGCACAAATCGTAGACATAACTACTAATATGTTTTATAATTAAATTAATTGACCTTAATAAAATCACTTTCCAGAGGACTGTTTTCGCAACGACCCTGATCCATACTTTCATCACAAATGTGGTTCTCAAACTAAGCAAAGTAGCGTTTCAACACCGTTCTCGGCGATTTCGGCAAATTCACACTGATTACTTTAAACTTCATGCCAAAAAGAATTTGCAAAAGTTATAGATTTTTCGTATTACAGCTTTGAATTTGTTGCAGGGGATTGTTTGAAAAAACTCTGGACAGAATTTACATGACAATTTTAAGTTTTAGAAATACGTAATTATACCATATTTCATAAGAAAAATATAGCTTCACTGTTCTATTTTTAGATATTAATTGCAAAATTTATGTAATGTTAATAGGTTTTTTGAAATACTATCTTTAACAGTTAGACTATGGGATTGGGACAGCCAGGGGACTGTGTTTTTGGCGCTTAGATAATTTCTAGAAAAAAAAATTAAATTGTTATCACTTCAAATACAATTGGGCCACAAAGTGTTAATGCTTTACTTGTATTAAGAGTGATAATTATTTTATTACACTTTATTATTTTTAAAATACTCAGTCCGGACAGCTAATTACCAGTTTACAGAGAATCGCCCACAATACACATGACTTATCATTGCTATAACTTTGGTTATCGATGAAGGTGAATGTCAAATAATACTTTTTAAAAATTAATTTAAATGTCTTCTCTGTAAAAAAAAGAAAAAATCTAAAGTGCTCTCATGATATTTAATTTTTAAAAATCCCTTCACATATCTATTTGCATAAAAGTCTAAGGACTAGCCTCATAATTTGTTGATTTGAAAGGTCAGTGAAACAAAGCATGTTATACGTATCGTATCGTCTTAATTTTCTTTATCTATGTTTTAATTTAAGTTTACTTCTGTGTCATTTTCAAAATTGTATGTCATCAGGACCCCTTTTACCGTGATACAGTACATATGCTTTTTAGAACGATCACTCATTTCCTGTGACCCTGCTGTTATAGCGACCAATGCTTGTCCCATTTGCCAATGTTACTTAAACCTCTGAGCTGAATCGCTCGTTCTAATACATCGTCCAAAAAGGATTCAACATTTTTATAATTCTCAGGACTATCTATGCAAGAACTAAAATTTACCAATTTTATGCTTCTAAGCCTCAAGTATTTACATTGAAAAGAGTTATAAAATAAATGTTTTAAAAAGCAATCAAAGTGAAACACTACTATATGAAAAAAAGAAGGAATCAAAGTATTTGCTAACCATAACCTTTACTTTAAAAAAATAATTGATTTGTGTCATTTATTTTCAGCACAGTTTGTTGAAAACTAGTGCTTTAAAGTTAATATGTAATTCATGTTTATTATTGTAACTAAAAGTTTAAAAAATCTGCAATTGCTTATTTTTATCTTTTTTTAATGAAGCATGACGCGTTAAAAGTATTACAGAATTTAAAAATACTGTCAGCCCCGCTTAAACGAATACTGTCGGTTCCAAGAAATATTCGAATAAGTGGGTATTCAATTAAGTGGGGATCTTTAACATTGCGTCTAGGGATGCACCGAGTACTCGGTAAATATTCCGTACTCGGCCAATTTGCCGAGTACTCGGTACTCGGCCAAATTTGGATCAGGTACTCGGCCGATACCGAGTAGTTGTAGAAAATTGAATAGTTCAAGACACATTTTTCAAAAATTAAAAATATGCAAATATATATATAATGCAATCATTTACAATTAATATATTTATAAAATATGACGGAATTCTACGTATAAGTTTTTAAAAAGTTATAATACCAAATCAGTATGAAAATTAACTAAGAATGCAAATGTAATTAACTTTTTCATATCGCATATTGGAGGGGAACTTACCTTTGGTCAGGAACAGTCAAAGTGTTCCTTAAGATGAATATTAATAAACTCATTAAAAAGAAACTTTCAATCATGACAATATATTTCCAGTCAATAAAAATTTAGATTACGAATTTTTAAAATCATGGTTTTGCAGATTCAACCTTGTGGCATAGTGATAACACAGAGAAGTAAAATTAAGTCATTTTTATTAGGGTGAGAAAAAGATGGTCTAATATTTAATGAAAAATATTTTAATAATTGAAATTGTTGTTTATCTTAAATTATGGTGCAAAAAAACTAATCTTTCAGCATTTTCTGGTGAAAGCTTATTCCTCAGACTGCTGCAAATATAACCTGCCTTGGAAAAACCCCTCTCGCTGTACACACTAGTTGAAGGTGCACTAAGAAACTTTTTTGCTAGTTTGCATAAGATAGGAAACTTTTTTTATTTTTTTTCCACTAGGCAAAAGGACTATTTGTTCTATTTAGTAATTCTCCAGAAAAGAAAGACTCCATCTCTTTCTTTAACATCTCTTCATATTCGAATTCAGTGTTGGTATTTTCACTATTGACATTTTCTTGTGCATTTGAGACTTCATCAAAGCACTGCCAGAAAATTGACGAACTTTTTTGACGAACAAGTTTAGAGAATTAGAACTAATCAATAAGAGATTAATATAATTCCAACTTAATTGATACTTTATATTTATTCATTTTAAAAATAACTTCTTTCTAAAATTTTTGACAAAATAAATAAAATATTTTAAACAATGCATAAGTTAAATTCAGTGGGATTTTTGTTCTAAGAACTATCATATAGAGGTCCATTCTAATGATCAGTTCATATGTCAGGGTTCGAATTTACTACTGGTCCATTGGTTCCAGACCAGTAAAACTCGCCTCGAATCACCATAAAAATAATAAACAATCCAAGGACCACCATTTTTTTTAAAGAAAAAAAATGTGATTAATGATTTAAGGTGGACCAGTGATGTTGTCTGTTAACCAGTATATATTCCTGTTCACTGGTCGAGAAGACCAGTAAAATTTTGTAATGATTTCTAACCCTGTACCGCTCTATGTCAATAATTTTTTAAAAAACAATTGGTACTCGGCCGAGTAGTGAAGGCCGAGTACTCGGTACTCGGCTACTCTGTAAAATGCTACTCGGTGCATCCCTAATTGCGTCTATGACATGGGATATATATTTGGTTTTGAGATATTTTATTCGTATATAGTACAATATATATGGTACAGTTTATATAGTACAATAGAACTGTGGTCGCAGTGCTTGCGCTGCCTTAGTTGTGCCCCCTTTTCACTATTTTATTCGTATAAACGGGGTATTCGTTTATCCGTTACCCGATTAAGCGGGGCCAACAGTATAACGAAAATGTAAGCAATATCTTGCACATGTGCTTTATAGAGACCTCTTGTTACAGTGACAAATTTGGACCAATATTTAGACTATTAGAAAGCTTGAGAGATTTGAGGCATAACTTATAAAAGGCATCTGGGGCAATATTGGATCAGAACACCAGTTACAAATTTATCAAGCAGTGTTTAGAAAAGACAATTTTCTAAAGTGTTCTTTTAAGTGCTCTTTTGGAGTGTAACAGATTTAGGTGTAACTAATCCAGAAGACTTACGTTATGTTAGTGAAACTGATTTAAAGGGTGTTTTAAAACCAATTCAAGCACGAAAACTCATCTCAAGTTAGAAAAAGACTGATAAAGGTAAGTAACCATAACAAAGCCAATTCATAGAGTTGCACTGATATTACCTAATAACTCAACACTACAGGTGTTCGATACATTTTATTTGTGCATAATAATGTTTGTTGTTCATCACAATTAAAGGATTTAAATAGATTTAAAGCACAATAATGCCAAATATTTGCCTCAATGATATATTCTTATTTTATTTCTTTATTCTTTCTTAATCTTTGTAATTAATCTAATAATTATGGAATGAAAAATTATGCCAATGACTTCGCAAATTGGAATTACGCTCGGATGAATAATGTTATGAACTCAAGATACCCACAGGTAGGGAAATACAGTAATTTGAATTATTGTTTTTGACATTTTAATAAGCCAAAGTGTTTCATGAGAGAGAAAGAAAGTAATTAATGTTATATATACATCTTCAAATCTCAGAAATTTTTGTATTTAAAAGTGAACTGCATTTCAAAGAGTATTGCTTCTACTGTAGTTATTAAAAAGCACATTTAAAAAGAAAGTTAAAAACAAGCTAAATTATTAAAATATATATAAATATAAAGACTAGGTTTTTGATATCTATCTGTGCTAAAATGTGCATTTACCCTAAAGAAGCATGTCGCACTAATAACTCTGTTTTGAAAATACTTCCTTATACATAAAAGGAAGTAAAAATGTCTGTTGTCTGGTTTTTTGAAATAATTGGTTCAATTAGAGAATCAACATAAAATTAAAACAATTGTCAGACAATACATAAATGCTTTTCTAAAGTTTTTTTTATTTCATGTGAAGATATGATCTGGTAAAGATAAAAAAATTCTTGTTGGGTTATTCCAGCGAAAATGGTACAAGTCATGTCTGAAACTCTTTACTTAAGATTATCAATTTAAATAATTTCCACCAACTAATCATATTTTTTTCATGAAGTTTCCGTTTATTTGTGTATAATAAAGTGTAAATAACTAGTACATGACTCATTTATGAAAGGATTTTAAATATTTTGATCACTTTGTGTAACAGAGTGGACAAATAAGCCTTTAAAAATATCTTTATAATCAGAAAGAAAAGTTAGAATCACAGAACAAGCATAAAGCGGAAAAAACAGCCTTAAACTGTAAGTCTGTCTGCAATTTCAAGAAAAAATTTATTTTTTTCATCATGAAATCGACTGTAACAGAGTGGACATCCAACAGTTCAAATTAACTACCATAAGAAAAGAACTAGGCTCACCCTAGTTGTTGACTACATAATTCAATGTAGCAAGCTAATCACGGCAGTTATACTACCTATATTTTAAAAAAAAACATATCAGATTGAATGCAATTGTCTATTTTATTTCTAAAAGGCTTGTGACAGAGTGGACAATTCGAAACATAGAAAATCTAGGGACATGGATAAATAATAGTGTTTTTTGGGGAATTTTTTTTTCATTTGCGTAATAATCTGCAGAAATGGTGTCAGAAGCATCTTTTGTGCAGTGTAGTTTAATTTATTGTGTTGTTACATTTCAGTTTAATTTTAAATCACAGTTAAAATTCTAGCAATTTGAAGTTGTGACACGTCATTTTCTCCTCCTGACAAAGACATTTTTTTTTGTGTCCTTTCTAAAAGGATTATACCTAATCAATTGATACTTGATGGCATGAAATTAAATGGAGAACCAATAAAAATACACTTAATAGGTGGTAGTTATTAAAATTGATTATAAAAATGTCTAAAGTCTTAGGCATGATTTGTACCATTTTCGCTGGAATGACCCACATTCTCTAAAAAATATTGTATTCATAGTACTTAACTAGGGCTAAAAGTCTCAATGGTCTCTTACTTTTTATTAGCAGTTTTGAAGATCATAAAAATAGGTTAATTAAATGTTAAAGTCTAACAATTTTGGGATAAAAATTTAAAACTTATGATTTTACATCATCTGGCATTCAAACCAAAATAAGTGGTAACTTTTAATGTTCTTGCAGATACTGACTATTTTAATTTTCCAAATGTTCAGCTTGTTTATCTTTATTGTTGAAAATGTCAACTTTCTTTATAACATAATGTTTAAACCGATTCCTAAAAAATTGCTTATTGTAGGTTACTAAGACTAATACTGAAGTTGAACTGTTGAACATCCCGAGTACGCCTTGTCTAATATGCTATGGTAAGTTAATTTCCAGGGCTCGAAAATTATATTGCCCGACATGCCCAGGGCATGTAAAATTTCTGATCGGGCATGAATCTTCAACCCTTACATGCCCAGCTGGCCATGTAATTTTACGATCAAATATTTCTTTCCTAAACTTTGTTATTTCGTATTTTTGAAAAAAATTACCATATATGTTAAGATTGAAATAATTCTTAATTCAGATACAAAACTGCAAATTTAATATTTTGTCTGTTTAACATGTTGACTGCCCAAGTAGGAGATGATAATTTGTAGTATATCCTTTTAGCTGACAGAATAGAATTTGAGTTAGCTTATATGTGATTTGCTGTTTTCCTCCAGATTAGAATTTGTCTTTTACAATGACATTAATATGGATATTTGAGTTCCGAGGAGATGAAAGTAAAGCTAATTGACAGGTACATTGTATTTAGCCCAGCTCATATGCTACGTATGTTTTGTAGCTTGGCAATCAACGTCTTAACACTGTATGACAAATTCAAATGTTTTTATTTATAAACAAAAATAAAACTGGGCAGGTAAAAATGTTATTCGGGCATGTACTTTTTAGACAAACATGCCCGGCAGGGCATGTAAAATTTTAAAGATTTTTCGAGCCTGTTAATTTCTTTTATATCTGCCTTTGGGTCATTCCATGTCAAGTGATCCAACGTTTTTTACCTTACATTTTTGTATTTCTTTCAAATTTGGCTCATCAATTGTACCCTTGAGGTAATCAAAGTATCAATTTTTGGATTTTTATCTCTATTATTTTTTGATTTATGAGACTTTGAACTTTGGAAAAACCCACGTTTTTCCATGGATAAGGGAACATAAAAGGGACCATAACTCGGCACCAAATATAGATAGAACAATTTGGTAAATGGCATTTTAAAGTATGTTAGTTGCCGCTTAATCTGATATGCAACATGACTAATTTGATAAAAATTTTCTTTTTCAAAAAATGAAATTTAAATTTCAAATTTAAATTTCTCAAAAAACATATCTGTACCTCAGAACCAGACTAACGTAAGTCCATTTTCGTCATTTTTCAGTAGAGGGGAAAAACGATGTATTCGACAATCGTTTTTCCCCTGTACCGAAAAATGACGAAAATGGACTTACGTTAGTCTGGTTCTGAGGTACAGATATAATGAATTTTTTTCAAAAAATTCTCAAAAATTCTTGTGTATTTTATCTATGTGTGTACAAATGTTTAGATTGGGATCTCAATGGGATCATATTTTTTTGAATTTTTGAATAAAACTGTATAGGAAAAAAATGATAATTTTTAGATTCTATTTACTTAAATATTAAGTTATCTTGCTTGTGATGGTCTAAAAAGTAGTAAACAAACATGAATATGTTTAAAGTGAGCTGGCATGAGCTTATAGATTTGTCAGGTTCACCCCCTCCTCCTTCATCCCCCGCACAACCACTCTTTTTTAATTCAAAACTGTTCAAAATGTTGAAAAAAAAAAACTCTTTGATACAAGATGAATAGTAAACTTATTTAAAGTTGGTAAATGGGTTTCCTTATAACTAGACGAAGTATCACCCTCCTCCACCCAAATATACCATTAACGCTGTACTATTATGACGTCTAACCTGGGGATTGAATTGACTATTATTTTTACTCTAGGTAAGTGAGCTAGCATTAACTTGTAGATTAGTCAACTCCCTTCCTTCCTGATCCAACCATTTTTCCCCCAAACTGTTTAAAATGCTAAAAAAAAGCTTCTTTGATACAAAATGAACAGTAAACTTATTTAAAGTTGGTAAATGGGCTTCCTTATAACAAGGCAAAGTACAACCCTTCCCCCACCCAAATATATCATTAATGCTATACTAATATGATGTCTCACCTGGGGATTGATTTGAGGATTATTTTCCCCCTAGGTATATTTTGTTTTTCAGACGAAGTGTATATTTTTCAATCCGTCCTTCACAAAGTGTACTTCCATTCAATATCTGAATTTAAACTTATGATTCATTTCATCCCCTCCCCCAGCACCAATCTTCACTTTTGAAGAGAGGAAATAAATGGGTCGCCCCAAGATCATAGCAAACAGAAAAATAGCACTGTTTCTCCTTTTTCTCATAATGTTTTCCCATTATTTTCACACAAAACTGAAAAGAAATCAAAGTGTCACGTTATATGTCAGTCCTCATCACTGCCTTTCCTTTTTCTTATTGGACAAAGCTCATGAGCTAATAGGAAAGTAACAAACAGAACAAACTGAAACACTACCAGACATCAGTAGAGACTAAGGCTTTGAAATGGGGTTAGGCGGGATGATAAAAAAAATAAAAGTTTGGAGCGGGAAGGTAGGGTAAGGGGGGTGGGAGTAATCTGTAAAGAAGTTAAACAACATGAGAGGGTTATGATCAAAAAAGCAGTGTTTGATTAGGTTTGGTTTGGTTTGTTTGGATTTTTTGGCGCAAGAGCCTTATTAGGCTATACTGCGCCAAGCAATAGTTTTATTTAAAAGATGAAGAGATGTTAGCGAAGATCATCTCAAATACAATGGACATAAAACTTTTAAAATTTTAAAAACAGTTCAGTGCAAGACACATACAAAGCTTAAAATTTCAAATGTTAAGACGAAAGCAAGAATTGTCGAGCGACAGATTAAAAACAGAAATGCATAAAAACAAGATAACATATAAAACCAGAAACATTTAAACGAAACAAAGACGAAACCAACAAGATAACAGAGATAAAAACACTATATTAGAGTAAAAAAACCAACGTCATGTAAAAAGGGAAACAAATTAGGATGGGTTGTATCCCCAAGTAATTCCGTCAAAGACGGATAAAAATTATTAAAATATTTAAAACGAATATGTTTAAAATTTGGGCAGTTACATAAAATATGTAACACTGTCTGATTAACATTGCATGTGTTGCATAGTGGGGCTGGTTCATGACAAAGGAGGTATTTATGTGTGAATCTGGTATGGCCGATGCGAAGACGGGCTACTATTACTTGTTCCTTTCGCTTATTATTAAATGATTTAAAACCTTTTGTGGAGGGCTGGATGGCATGCAATTTATTTTGTGTTTCAGCGTCCCATTCATTCTGCCAATGTTTGTTAAGACTGTCTATAATACAGTTCTTGATGTCTTCAAAAGGAACAAGGTCTTCAGCATGGGCACTTGCAGCCTTGGCAGCTGTGTCGGCTGCATCATTCCCAGCAATACCTACATGACCAGGGATCCAACAAAATATTATTTTAAAATTTTTCTCTTTTAGACTGTGATATAGTTTGAAACATTGAAGAACTAAAGGATGGCTATTGCTGCTGCAGTTTATGATGGCATCTATTGAACTTTTTGAGTCACTGTATATTATCCAGTTTTTATTGTATGATTGGGTTATTGTTTGTAACGACGTGACTATAGCTTTAATTTCTGAAGTGAAGACTGAGCATGCAGTGTTTAGTTGTTGTGAAATGATTTGTCCATTAATTATTGCGGCAGAGCCAACGTGATCGTTAGACTTTGATCCGTCTGTGAAAATTTCATTATACTGAGAATACTTTTCTTTTACATTATAGTAGAGTTGTTGAAAAACTGAATCGGCTGTGGTGTCTTTTTTAAATTTATCAAACTCATGGAGAACAGAAATATTACATTCGCTCCATGGTTCAATAAGTTCTGGAGTATTGTATGTATCAAAATCCGGAATATGCAGTAAATTAAGCGCCTGTCTCATTCGGATTCCAAACGTTGGGATAACCGAAGGACGACGTAGAAATAAATCGGTATTTGATGGGTGAAAAATATATAAGTGCAAGGGATGGCTTGTGTTCTGCTTGATTTTGAAATAAAAATTAAGAGAAAGTTTCAGTCTTCTATTGCTAAGTGAAGGTTCGTGTGCTAATATGTATAGACTATTAACAGGTGAGGTTCGAAAGGCACCTGTGCAAATGCGCAACGCCTGGTTATGTATAGAATCCAGAGATTTAAGATAGCTTTTTGCTGCAGAGCCATAAACTTGGCAACCGTAATCAAGTTTTGAGCGTATTAGAGCCCTGTAAATACGTAACATGGACTCTGTATGGGCACCCCAAGAAGTGTTGGCTAAGACCCTGAGAATGCTTAATTTTAATGTGCATTTCTTTTTTAAATCCTGTATATGCTGCAAAAATTTGAATCTATTATCAAGAGTCAGACCAAGGAACTTTCCTTGATCTTGAACAGATATCGGTTGATTATTGAGCAGTAAGTTTGGGTCAAGATGAAGCCCTCTCTTACGGCAGAAATGTATGCAAAAGGTTTTTTGAGCAGAGAAAGAAAAGCCATTTTCCTCCGCCCATTGAGAGATTTTATTAATAGCTATTTGAAGCTGTCTTTCAATGATACTCATGTTCGCTGACGAGAAAGAGATTTGAAAATCATCCACGAACATGGTACCCTTGACAGCGGGGGGTAGTTGTTCAGTTAAGCTATTGATTGCAATAACGAAAAGAGTTACGCTCAACACACTTCCCTGGGGTACACCTTCTTCTTGGATGAAGGTATCAGACAGAATAGACTTGACGCGTACACGAAAAGTTCGGTGTTTAAGAAAATTGGAGATAAATATAGGTAGGTTACCTCGCAACCCATACTCGTGCAGAGTTTTGAGGATCCCATATCTCCAAGTACGGTCATATGCCTTTTCAATGTCAAAAAATACGCTCACAAGATGTTTACGTTTAAGAAATGCTTCTCTGATCGATGTTTCAAGAAGCAGCAAATTGTCTACAGTGCTCCTGCCGCGCCTGAATCCACTTTGGAATGAGGATAGTAGATGATTTGACTCCAGAATGAAAATTAGTCGGGCATTAACCATACGCTCCATCAGTTTACATAAGCAACTGGTAAGGGCTATTGGTCTATAACTTTCAGGTTGATTGGGTGGTTTCTTTGGTTTCAGTAAGGGAATTATTGTTGCTTGAGTCCAGATTTTCGGAAAACGTTGCTCAGTCCAAATTCTATTGAAGAGTTGTAGTATATATTCTAAAGAGGGTTTACTTAGATTTTTCAGCATAATATTATGTATCTCATCAGGACCAGGTGAAGTATTGCGGGTTTTTTGCAAAGCTATAAGAAGTTCTTTAAAAGTAAAATCGGTATTATATGAATCTAAAATGTTTGAATTAAAATTAAGGATTTTTCTTTCCTTAAGTGATTTGAGAGCTAAAAACTTTGAACCATACTTGTCTGCTCTGGAGACTTCTGACAAGTGTGTCCCCAAGCAGTCAGCCACCTCTTTAATGTCAGATATTGTTTGACCATTTTTCTCAAGTATGGGAGCACAAGATGTTTGATAACTGCCAACGATTTTTTTAATTTTGCCCCAAACGGTTTTGGATGGGGTGGACGTCGTTATTGTGCTGACATATGTTTGCCACGAGTCCCGTTGGCTTTTTCGCCGAATCCTCCGAGCTTCAGCACGAGCTCGTTTGAGTGATACAAGATTTTGTGTGGTCGGATATCGACGAAATGTGTTCCATGCTTTTTTCTGTTTTTTATAGGCTGCCTGACAATCGGAGTTCCACCAAGGCTTCGGAAATTTAATCCTCCTCTTGGTGGTTCTTGGTATAGCAGCTTTCGCTGCATTCAATAATAACCGACATTATATTATAATGTCGGTTACTCGGCTTACTGCTACATCGATGTCAGAATCATTCACAACTTCCGATGTTATTTCTGCCAACTGGGTAAATGCTGCCCAATCAGCTCGATCAAGGCGATAACGGGCTTGCTGCTGCTCATTGTAGCTGCAGCGTCCAGTAAATGTTAACTTGATCGGGGAGTGGCCACTGGTGTAGAGACCACCTTCCACCTCGAAATCCCAGTGTGGCAGAAGCGAAGGTGAGCATATTGACAAATCGATGGCATGGTAAGTCTGCGTTGGAAGATGGAAATAAGTATTTTCACCATTATTAAGAACACAAAGATCATTGTCACAGATAAAGTTTTCAATAATCAACCCTCTACTATTGGAGTTTGGACTACCCCAGAGGGGATTATGGCCATTGAAATCCCCCAAGATGACAAAAGGGGGAGGGAGTTGATCGATCAGTGTCTGCAATTCCACGCTTCTCAAGTCATAAGAAGGTGGAATATATATAGAACAAACTGTTAGCAACGAGTGAAGGTGAACACGCGCAGCTACTGCTTGGAGGGACGTGTTGATATTGAGCTGGCTAGATGCGTAATCAGTGGAGATTAGCATCGCCACTCCTCCACAACGACGGTCTCCTGTCAAGCAGTCTTTGCGGTACATTTCAAAACCTTTCAACCTCGGTCTATCAGTAGGTGACAAGAATGTCTCTTGCAGACAGAAAATGGCCGGTTGGTGATATTCAACAAGATCTTTGACGTCCGTGACATTACGCGAGTAACTCTGACAATTCCAAGAAAGAATGCTCAGGGCCATGAAGAGAAAAAAAGGGAAAAACGGCCAAAAGAAAGAAAGGCGGCTCATGAGGCAGGGACGTCCGTCCATCCCTCATCTTCGGATAGCGGCAGCTCTTGAAACTCTACATCATCGACATCCTCATGGGGGGAAACAACTTCCTTATGATAAGATTTAGTAAGAATTGTTTTCTTGCTAGGTAGCAAGAAGTCCTCTTTTTTAAAATTATAATAATTGGGAGGCCTCTGTTTAGAGGTAGCTCCGATTTTAGCACGTGCTTTTATGATTTTCTTTTTTTCAGTACATTTTTTCGAATTTTGTGCATTTGGTTTATTTGTAAGAAGAGATTCAACAGTCTTTACTTGTTCTGTTTGTGTTTTATTTTCATTTACTTTGTTCGGGGGAGATTTTGAACTACTGGATTTTTTATTCGGAGGTTTGTAAGTTTGGTCAGAATTAGTTTGTGTATGTGCCTCTGTTTGTGTGCTGGAACATTTGTAAACCTTTCTTACTGCAGCAGCATAAGATATTCCTGTTGTAGGTGTACGAGAATCAACAATTTTTCGTGCTTCAGGATAAGATATATTTTGAGTCGTTTTTATGATTTGGATTTCTTTCTCAAGAAGCCATTTAGAGCATTTTTTGGAGTAAGATGGATGATCTCCCTTGCAGTTTACACATTTGTGCTCTTTGGTACAGCCATCACTGTCATGGCCGGGTTCAGCACATTTGGCACATGTGTTAACTCCACGGCACACGGTCTTAGAATGCCCAAATCTTTGACACTTGAAACATCGAAGTGGATTTGGTATATAGGGCCGTACTGGGCAAGAGAGGTAGCCAGCTTTGACGCGTGGTGGGAGGTTAGGAGTCCTAAACGTTAAGATGACGTGTTTAGTAGGTAGTATTTCTCCATTGCGTCGGATGGTAATTCTTTTAACTCCACTCACGTGCTGGTCTTTCATCTCCTCTAAGATTTCTGTCTCTTGAGTGTAGAGGAGATCAGGCTCCGAAATGATTCCCCGAGAAAAGTTTAAGGTGGAATGTTCGGTAACAGTGACGAGATATGAGCCTATTTGCTTCATAGAAAACAAAGGTTTAATTTGGCTTTGATTTTTGATTTCAAGGAGAAGTTCGCCACTGCGTAATTTTTTTACTGATTCAAATTCTCCTATTTGATGTACTAGTGCTTTGTTGATTATGAATGGTGACACTTTAGTGAGATTTAGGTTTGGGTCAGATCGTTTAATAATAAAGAATTTTGCTGTACTGCTCGATATCAATTGTCGCTCCCCACAAGGGGGAGAAGGGTTTTTAATTTCAGAATCCACAATTGGACCGGAGAACTGGGGGGAAAAAGTGGGGTCGAGCCCCTGCGTAGCCCCCCTACACAGGGGTAAGGCTAGATACGACAGGGTTCGCCAGCTAGCCCTGAAGCCTCCCGTATGAGATACCGCTTTGCCCCGGTACCACGCAGCCATCGGCACGGTTGACACACCTTGGCTTGGGTTTTTGTTCCGAAATTTGGTAAGTGTGATGAGGGAAGGAAGGAGAAATAAATCCCTTCCCGCCGATATTCTGTTTGAGCAACTGGGGGTCACGACTCCGCCCAAGAGCTCGCCCCGAACTCACCACACCGCAAGCCCCCCCACCACGACAAGGTAAACGGACAACGGGGGGGCAGTGTTTGATTAATATATGTATATAGATATGTCTTGCTGCATTACTTTCCTTTACAGCAAAATGAAAAATAACACAAACAATTAAAAAAATTAAATAACAGCTGCACACTAGATAATGTGGAAAGATAGTTATGGGGACATAGACATATGATCTGATATTTTGATTTATTTTCAGTTTTTTGCGTAAAGAAACAGAAAAAACGATGAGAACAAGGAGAAACAGTGCTATTTTGCTGTATGCTATGATCTTGGGGCGACCTATTTATTTTCTCCCTTCAAAATTGAAGATTGGTGCTGGGGTAGAAGATGAAATGAATCATAAAGTTAAATTTCAGATACTGAATGGAAGTACACTTTAAAGTTCGGATCGAAAAAGAAACACTTCGTCTGAAAAACAATATATATACCTAGGGTGAAAATAATCCTCAACTCAATCCCCAGGTTGGACGTCATATTAGTATAGTGTGAATAGTATATTTGGGTGGGGAGGGGGATACTTCGTCTAGTTATAAGGAAACCCATTTACCCAATTTAAATAAGTTTACTATTCATTTTGTATCAAAGAGTTTTTGTTTTTTTTTTAAACATTTTGAACAGCTTTGAATAAAAAAAGAGTGGTTGTGCGGGGAAGGAAGGGGGGAGACTGACAAATCTATAAGCTCATGCCAGCTCACTTTAAACATATTCATGTTTGTTTACTACTTTTTAGACCATCACAAGCAAGAGAACTTAATATTTAAATAAATAGAATCTAAAAAATATCCTTTTTTTCCTATACAGTTTTATTCAAAAATTCAAAAAAATATGATCCCATTGAGATCCCAATCTAAAAATTTGTACAAACATAGATAAAATACACAAGAATTTTTGAGAATTTTTTGAAAAAAATTCATTATATGTTTTTTGAGAAATTTAAATTTGAAATTTAAATTTCATTTTTTGAAAAAGAAAATTTTTATCAAATTAGTCATGTTGCATATCAGATTAAGCGGCAACTAACGTACTTTAAAATGCCATTTACCAAATTGTTCTATCTATATTTGGTGCCGAGTTATGGTCCCTTTCATGTTCCCTTATCCATGGAAAAACGAGGGTTTTTCCAAAGTTCAAAGTCTCATAAATGAAAAAATAATAGAGATAAAAATCCAAAAATTGAGAATTTTGATTACCTCAAGGGGTACAATTAATGAGCCAAATGTGAAAGAAATACAAAAATGTAAGGTAAAAATTTTCTCAGATTTTGGATCACTTGACGTGGAATGACCCTATAGTGGAGTTTCCATTATTCAAGCTAAGCATAGGTCCAATTTAATAAATAAGAAGCAAAACAGATATAGTCCGTGGAGTTAGTGCAAAAATATTTCACTTCCGGATACCAGTCTGAAATTTTATGTGGGGCTTAAATTCACATAGGAGGACAAAAAAACGCCGGGAGACACTTGATCGGAGGTCAAGGTCATTCCGTGATGACGTCATCAAAATGGCCGCTTACAGGTAAATACGTTCGTTTAACTACTTAAAACTCCATCATAGATTGAAATACTGCAAACCTCAAATATATCATCTGAAAACTCTTTGAAAGAGCTATTTAGAAAGATTTCATTTTTCTTTCTGAGGTCAAGGTCTCACCTGTAATGACGTCATCAAAATGGCCGCTTTTACAGGTAACTACGTTTGTTTAACTCCCCCTAAACCCCCATCATAGATTCAAATATTGCAAAACTCAAATACATCATCTGAAAGCTCTTTAAAAGAGCTATTTAGAAAAAAATAATTTTTCTTTCTGAGGTCAAGGGCCCACCTGTAATGACGTCATCAAAATGGTCGCTTTTACAGGTAAATACGTTTGTTTAACTCCCCCTAAAACTCCATCATAGATTTAAATATTTCAAAACTCAACTATATCATCTGAAAGCGCTTTAAAAGATCTATTTATAAAGATATAATTTTTCTTTCTGAGGTTAAGGGTTCACCTGTGATGACGTCATCAAAATGGCCGCTTTTGCAGGTAAATACGTTTGTTAACTCCCTTAAAACTCCATCATAGATTCAAATATTGCAAAACTCAAATATATCATCTAAAAGCTCTTTAAAAGAGCTATTAGAAAGATTTAATTTTTCTTTCTGAAGTCAAGGTCCACCTGTAATGGACGTACATCAAAGTGGCCTCAATGACGTCATCACAGGTGGCCCTTGACCTCAGAAAGAAAAATTAAATCTTTCTAATAGATCTTTGAAAGCGCTTTCAGATGATATAGTTTGAGTTTTGAAATATTTCAATCTATGATGGAGTTTTAGGGGGAGTTAAACAAACGTATTTACCTGTAAAAGCGGCCATTTTGATGACCTCATTACAGGTGGGACCCTTGACCTCAGAAAGAAAAATTAAATCTTTCTAATTAGCTCTTTCAAAGAGCTTTCAGGTGATATATTTGAGTTTTGCAATATTTCAATCTATGATGGAGTTTTAAGCAATTAAACGAACGTATTTACTGTAAAAGCGGCCCATCTTGATGACGTCATCACGGGAGTTCATGACCCGTGATCAAGTGTCTCCCGGCGGTTTTTTGTTCTTATATATGTACATAAGCTCTGTACCAAATTTCACACTGGTATCCGGAAGTGTAATATTTCGGCTTTTTTTGTCGCTAACTCCACAGACTAATATGGAAATGTAAGTAGAAAAAATGGAAAAGTGATATTAATCCCAAAACTATGGCTTTTCATTGCTATTTTTTTCCCATTTCTTTAAATTGTGAATTTAAACCAAGAACTATAGTTATTTTTCCCGTTAATGTCAGGCTCAGACGGAAAACCTCCTTTTTTCAGCATTAGAGGTTTGGTCACGGGGTATGACGTACTTAAAACCCCACGGTCAATTTGAGGTGCGGGGGGCCCTGGAGTGGTGTTGCTTAGCTCTATTGCTAAAAATCAATTTATAATCTGTTAAAGTTTGGTATTTTAAAAACATATTGTAAGATTTTCACTCTACTGTTATTTCTGCTTAGTCTGTTGATATGTTGGTTTTTTTCTTTGGTTTACTGGGGCCCCCAAAAGCCTTCATAGGCTATGCTGCGCCTAACGTGTATAAAGTTTTTTAAAAACCCCAAAAGATTTAAAAAAATTAAAAAATTTTTAAAAAAACACATAAAGATGTTAAAACTTAGCAAAACAAAGGAAAAAAAGGCCCCCTAATTTTAATTTAAAAGCAAAAAACATAATCAAGACTAACACTCAAAACAAAGATAAAACCACTAAATTAGAGAAAAAAAACCCAAATTTATGTAAAAAGGGAAAAAATTAGGTTAGGTGTATCCCGGTAATTCCCTCAAAAATGGGTAAAAATTTTTAAAAGTTTAAAAAAGTATATTTTTAAAAAATTTTGGGGAGTTGCATAAAAAAACGCAAAAAAAAACTGTCGATTAACATTGCACGGTTTCATAAAAGGGGTGATTCTCGGGAAAGGTTTATGGGTGAATTGGTATGGCTAATACGGGACGAGTAATTAAAGTTTGTTTCTTTTTGGAGTTCTTGATAGACTTTAAACCTTCGTAAGTGTTGAAAAAGGTATAGCTTTTTTGGGTTTTTCTACTCCAGCCCGTTGCCCAAAGGCGTTTTTACTGTCACTTTGGCGTTTTGATGTTTTATAGTACAGTCATCCCCAAAAAGGGAACTGGCCCCTTGGCAGCTGTATCGGGTGATCATTTTCCCGCTTGCAACATGACCAGGTACCCCAAAAAAGATTAAATTTTAAAAATTTTTTTGCATAGATATTTTTATAGGAGAAAAGACTGAATAATTAAAGGATGATATTGTTGCGCAGTAAAATAGCATCATGGAGCTTTTAGAGCATGAAGTGCAAAATCATGGGATACATCTTAAATCGTGTCGGCCCCCCTTTTGCCCCGGGGAAGTGCAACAACTCGACGTGGCATGGACTCAACAAGTCGTTGGAAGTCTTCTGCAGGAATATTGAGCCATGCTGTCTCGATAGACGTCCATAATTGTGAAAGCGTTGATGGGGCAGGATTTTGGGCACGAACAGACCTCTCGATGGTGTCCCATAAATGCTCAATGGGATTCATGTCGGGCGATCTAGGTGGCCAAATCATTCGTTGGAATTGTCCAGAATTTTCTTCAAACCAATTGCGAACAGTTGTGGCCCGGTGACATGGCGCATTGTCATCCATAAAAATCCCATCGTTGTTTGGGTACATGAAGTCCATGAATGGCTGCAAGTGATCTCCAAGTAGCTGCACATAAGCATTTCCAGTCAATGTTCGGTCCAGTCGCACTAGAGGACCAAGTCCATGCCATGAAAAAACAGCCCACACCATTACGGAGCCACCACCACTTGAACAGTGCCTTGCTGACAGTTTGGGTCCATGGCTTCGTGGGGTCTGCGCCACACTCGAACCCTACCATCGGCTCTTACCAGCTGAAATCGTGACTCATCGGACCAGGCCACGGTTTTCCATTCATCTAGGGACCAACCGATATGCTCACGTGCCCACGAGAGTCGCTGCAAGCGATGTCGTTCTGTCAGTAAAGGCACTCGAGTCGGTCTTCTGCTGGAATAGCCCAAGAAATCCAAATTTCTCCGCACAGTTCTAGCAGACACGTCCATTGTACGTCCCACATTGATTTCTACGGTGATTTGACGCAGTGTTGCTTGTCTGTTAGAATTTACGACTCTTTGCAGACGTCGCCGGTCTCGATCTTTAAGTGCAGGCGGTCGACCACTGCGCTGTCCATGGTGGGATGTTATGCCTGAAATTTCATACTCTCGGCACACTCTTGACACAGTGGATCTGGGAATGTTGAATTCTCTAACGATTTCCGAAATGGCATGACCCATGCGTCTAGCTCCAACTAACATTCCGCGTTCAAAGTCTGTTAATTCACGTCGTGCGGTCATCATCACGTTAAAACCTCTTCACATGAATAACTTGAACAGAAATGAAAGCTCTGTAAAAGCACTGCGCATTTATACCTGTTCTATGCGATGCTACTGCCATCTGAAAATTTGCATATTGCTATCCCATGACCTTTGTGTACACTTTCAGTGTATGTGTATACAGTATCCCTTTTATGATTTGATTCTGCTATTGCTTTTTAAAGATGTGGTTATAGAGCGTTTATTTCAGGATGTAAAAACGAACAGGAATTAATTTAACTGTTGTGCAATGAGTTGACCAATCAATTAACTGCCGCGAAGCCGACGTGATCATTTGTTTTAGAAAAAAATAGCCGTCGGTTTAAAATTTCATTATATAACGGGAACTGCTGTTTTACTGCATGGTAGATTTGGTGGTATACAGAATAATTTGTCGTATTTTTTTGAAATTCATCCAAATCATGAAGAATAGATATATTGCTTGTGTTCCATGGTTCAATTAGTTCGGTTGTGTTGTATGTTTCAAAATCTGTTATTTGCAGACAATTCAGCTCTTGTCGCATTCGGATCCCAAGTGTTGGGGTGACCGAAGGACGACGTGCAAATAGATCTACATTTGACAAATGGAAAGTATGCAGATGCAGCGGATTGCTTGTATTCGGTTTGGTTATGAAATAAAAATTAAGAAAAAGTTTAAGTCTTCGATTTGTGAGATAAGGTTCGTGTGCGAAAAATATATAGGCTTTCGACTGGTTGAGGTTCGGAAAGGCTGCCTGTACAAATGCGCAGGGCTCTGATTATGTATTGGATCCAGTGCTGTTCAGATAGGCTTTTAGGCAGCGGAGCCAAATAAACTTTGCAACCGTAATCAAATCTCTTGAGCGTATCAGATGCCTCTGTATATTCGTAACAGGGACTCTGTATCCGCACCCCAAGAAGTGTTAGCTAAGACCCCTGAGAATGTTTTAATTGCAAAGTGCAATCTCTTTTTTAATTCCTGTTTATGCGGCCAAAATTTGAGTCGATTGTCAAGGAGTCAGACCAAGGAAACTTTACCTTGATCTTTAAACAGATATCGGTTTGATAATAGTAAGCAGTAAGTTTGGGTCAAGATGAATGCCCTCTCTTACGGCCGAAATGTATTAATGGCTATTTGAAGCTAGTCTATTCAATGATACTCATGTTCGACGATGAGAAGGAGATTTGAAAAATCATCTACGAACATAGTACCTTGACTGCAGGGGGCAGTTGTTCGATTAAGCTATTGATTTGCAACAACGAAAAGAGTTGCGCTCAGCACACTTCCTGGGGTACACCTTTTCTTGGATGAAGGTACTCTGACAGAACAGACTTGTCACGTACCCGAAAAGATCGAAGTTTAAGAAAATTGGAGATAAATATAGGTAGGTTACCTCGCAACCCATACTCGTGAAGAGTTTTGAGGATCCCATATCTCCAAGTACGGTCATATGCCTTTTCAATGTCAAAGAAAATACGGCGTCACCAAGTATGTTTAC
>JAXGGA010018662.1:0-21620 GCA_038373865.1 Uloborus plumipes | reverse complement strand
AAAAAAGCTGCTTGTTTTTGAAAAGAAAGTCAATTAGGGATAAAACGTTTTTGTAAGCCTTCTTGTCGATTAAAAGAAAATTTTTCCATTGTGCTCTTAGATTGTTAGAAAGCACTAAATGAAACGCTGACGTAAACCTGCAGTGGACGAAGTGTTCAAAATACCCAAATTCGCCACAAATTTTAACGTGTTAAGGGCAGAAATCTATATTTCCGTGCTAAGCGCAAAAGTGGTATCTGCAGTCGAGCTCAACCTGAGATATAACTCTTTAAAGTTTTGCGCCACCATGTATTTGGTTCAGAAGAAACTTTTTTAGAATTTTTTAAAAAATATTTCCCCTTCTCAAATGACCATATAGTTTTGTATTTAGGTAAAATACCTCACAAAGAAGCACCTGGTGGCGATAACTCAATTTTGTTAAAAAGTGCAGAAACGACTTTTGGGCTTAACACTGCAGTATAACAGTGGAGTTAAAAGAATAAAAGCTGATCTCCACGAATTAACTTTCACACTCGGTAGCTTTAAACATGTTGATGCAGTCAAATATTTTATACAAAAAACACAACCAAAAATGATTTCCATCAATAGTGTCGAGTTTGTGAAAGGAAAAGACTATCTTTATCCGTTCCAACAAGTAACAGAAAAAGATACCAGCTGTGTGAGGAAAACGGTGAGGAAACGACTCGATAGTATTGAAGAGGGGTTTTTTTTTCCACTCGAAGGAGGGGAAAACGGCCGCTTTCTTAACGTCTCTTTCTTCCAGTCCCTCCGAACATGGTTTATCATATTTGTTATCCTGTTCTTTTCTTTACAGCCTTTAATGTTTTCTTTCTCATTCGAAAAAGGCTGTCTGTGAATAAGATAAAGCTCTAACAAGTACAGACTTTGTCTTTTTTGGATTAAAGGGGATTTTGAAGCAGTGGGTTATGGAAATGTTATAATGTTTGAATTATTAGCAGAATAAACTGCTTTGAGCATGATATTTAACTAAGCGCCCTCTTATTCATCGTATGAATTAATATGAATAAATTTCATATTAATAGTCTCTAATATGACCCATTCACTATTTCCGAATAGAAAACGGATGCTAGAAATTGATGACAGATTTGTTTAAATAAACATCCACCGCTGTCTTGACAGTACCAGAAGACATTGTATGTAGGGGAAAGTTGCCCAAAACGGGATAGGCGGGCAAAACGGGATAGTGGGCGTTGGAGCTTGACTGGTGGTACTATCTCGCAAGAGACAGGCTAAACTGGTTCCCGACCGCCATGACAGCATACTCAGTTAATATCTCAACTCTAACCACGTATTTCACAGAGAAATATTTTTTCAAAGTTTTAAATTGAGATTTTTACTTACTTTTTACTTTTTTCGACTGTAGAACAACTAGAATTGTGGTTCTCCGTAGTTCGGAACAATTCCGGTTAGAACTGTATTTTGTTCATAGTTCTTTTAGCAACAATTTCATGTACTTAAATACTGCTAGTAAGTGGCGGTTCCGGGGTCAGCCCTTTATGTTGTCAAAAGCATCATGGTCGGGCAAAACGGGACACTTTTAGGGTGCCCAAAACGGGATATAATTTTGATGTGTCCCGTTTTACCCGACCATTTCCATTAATGTTTTTTCAATGTGTTTAAGCAGCACGAAGCGAGCTAGAGGTTCGCAAGTGGATGTTCAACCACCCTGACAAAGGGATTACTATCTACGAAGTAGGAAATATGTTCAATGCAGCATTTTAACGAGCAGCTCTTGTCGAAACTGCTGTGAATAGGTTCACGAAAACAGTCATTTTTCCATATAATCCCAGATGTCTTTCCTGTGAATATCTCTTCATATCCTCTCTTCCAACAGATCACCCATTGCTGGATGCTCAGAACATGACGTCCTAACACCCATTAAATCTGCAACAAAATGAGATCAGATCCGAAGGATCTTCAAATTCAGTCATAGCATCTAAGAGTTTGCTATCATCACAACCACTAGAGACAGTATTGAAAGAATCACTTAGTGCAACGATAACACTAGCACAAATGCAGGCCGTTGTCCGAAATGCCAATGCAGGCCGTTGAATCTAACCGTTCACTTCAACAGGAGTCAAATGACTTGGACTATACTGTCGCCCTTCACTGCCATTTTCCATATCATCCAAAGAAATTCTACCTCCACCACGAGTGATTGGACCAAGACCTCAAAATAAACACGATAATAGAAGAGGGAAAACAAACAAGAAGCCCATATAAACTTTAGTTGGAAGAAGAAGAACGAGAAAAAAAAGAACAAAAACGAATTTAAAAGCTGAAAAAAAAAAGGCTGCCAAAACAAGTCTCTTGAATGTTCTGAAAACAAAACAAATGAGGCGTAAAAAAAAACCAGGTGGAGATGCAAAACAGGCATATAAATTTTAAAAATGTTGCTCTGAACCTGAAAAAACCCCACAAACATCATTTGCAAAAATGAAAGAAAATGGACGTAACATGAAAAAAGAAACGAAAAAAAAAAATCACCAGTTAGCCAACGTTGGACGTCGTCGTCTTCAGAAGATGAAACTGAAAAATATGATGCATGCATTTTCTGCAACGCTCTGTATCTTGAATCGAAATCTGGAGAAGGAAGCTGGATACAATGATCGAGCTGCCAGGAATGGGCCCACGAAGCTTATTCCAAAGCAGACAAAGAAGACGATACATTTTTATGTGATTTCTGTGTTATGTAATTTTCCAACTTTACAATTACGTAGCCTATTTTTGGTCTAAAAACTAAATCAAAAGTAAAATCAGTGCAAAATAATAACATACAATTCCCTATCCCGTTTTACCCACCCTTGGTCGGGTAAAACGGGATCGTATAAGACTTTTTGAAACCAGTATTTTTCACATAAATAATACCGAACAAATATGACAAAGGTATTTTTAGTAATGCAAAAGGTGTATACTCTTAAATGCCGTCTAACTTTGGAATGTACCTTGTATACAGTAAGAAATAAAGTGAAGAATAGGTTAGCTATCCCGTTTTTGGGGTACTTTCCCCTACTCATTTAAAAATGATCGCGCAAGTGGATATAGATGATATGTGACAATTTTGGAAAAACATACTTTTTACCATGGATGAAGGTAAAAAGGTAATAAATTTTTTTGAAAGCTTTTTCTAAAAATTTAAAAACTTGTCACATATCAGCTTTATTCTCATGTCCCTTCGATTTTGTTTGTGAGTTAACACGATTGAACACACACTAATTTGAATTTGTGTAAATCGACAAAATTTAAATGTCACATATCACCATTATCCACTTGCCCCTTCAAATCTTAACAATGGGAATAAAAGTACAGGAAGGTATGCGGTTACATACATAAAGTAGTTATGGATAAAAACGAGTATTTCATTGTTGGGATTATAAATATGTAATTTTTGAAAGAAGAAAAAATGAATACCAAAGCTCGTATTTGTGCTTTACTTAGATTATGATTTAGCGTACAATCAACCAATATGTACCTAGCTCTCAGCTGCAGAAAAGAAATCAACGATTTCACAAGTCTTCCCAAATGTGACCCGATATGTTATCAAATGTGCCATGTCGAGTATTCAGAATCAGAACACATTCGGTACACTTTTGAAATACTTTCTTTCTAACGGAGCAGATTCACTCACTGGAAGCCCTTTTTCTAATCCAAATTCGATCCCAAAGTGTACCATTTATTTGTAGCGTTAACCCGTTACCGCCAAAAACAAAAAAGGAAACACCACAGTGGGTAGCAATTCAAAAAAAAAAAGAAGAAGATGCCATAATTCTCTTCTCAGGTTCCATCTTTTGACCCCCGGTGCACTTTTTGTTGACCCGTTACAGCCCAGGGATCTATTTATAGATCACCTCTTTTCAGACTCCTCACTGAAAACTGTACCTTTTTATCATTTCTCATTTTTAATGGTTGGTTTCCTATTTAACCAATTTCCAATTGGAAACCAGTTAATAAGAATAAGAGATGATAAAAAGGTATAGTTTTAGATCACTGGGAGGTAACGGGTTACGGTAGAAACTGCTAAGACTTTATACATACAGCGTGATCAAGAAAAATATTTACGATTCGAAATATTAGTAACATAAATACTAACAGGTGAAAGCAGTCTGCTGCAACACCCTGGAATTTATTTTGGTATCAATTGTCTAAAGAAGGTTGGGCTGGTTGCTAGACAGCTGAGCTACGAAAACGAAATGGTTTCTGTATAGGATAAAGCCCAGTGCGTATTATGGATAGGCGAAAGAAAATCACGGATAGTCATTCAAACAAATTTTTAACCATTTTATGGTTAAAAATCCATATGGTAGATCCACCAGCTTCATCGTGCAGAAGAGAAAAACAAAAGTGCATGATTAAATCTTTTTAAAACCGTAGAAAAAGTTCAGAAACGTTCCTAGAAAGTAATGGCAGCTGGTGTGCCTAATCTGCCAGTAACATGTCAGAAACACTTCCTGTTAAAAGACAGTAACTATCCTGACATTTACCTATAAACTTTCTGAGTAATTTAGAAATTTTCCCGCTAAGAGCCCCCCCCCCCCCCCCAGTTAGGTTTCTGTATTAAATCATTAATTTTCCGAGAAAATTCGATTTGCTCATAGTATTAAGTCTTGCACCTTCCTGATTTTCCAGAAAAATTCCTAAAGCAAATGACGCCGAAGTTAAGGCAGAATTGCAAGCGAACTCCAAATAGCTCATATTGCTACATTTCGCCTTTGTTCAAGTCTCAATTATTTCGAAGAGGTAGTAAAAGTGCTGAAGGCCAAACAAGCTTAATCTATCTTATACATTTGTAGCAAAAACAGTTTTTCATAACTGAGAGATGTCTGTATTTATGAGCGGTTCAGTTAACTTTCAGCAAATATTCTTGTTTTATTAACCCATGACGAAACAAGGAGAGGGGTTATAAGTTAGACGCGTCTGTCGATCTGTGTATCTATCTGTGGCACTTTAGCGCATGTACGGATGCACCGATTTTGAATTTTTTTCCGTTCGAAAGGTGATTCTATGGAGAGTGTTCTTGGCTAGGTCGCGTCTTCGGATGACATTTTTAACAAAGACATTAATTAAAAACTTTTAAAAGGTTTTTCGAGATTTTTGAAGTAAAAATGTACTTGGAAATTTAAAACAATAGTAGGGTCAGGTGGGGTAAAATGGGTCAAAAAAGAGCAATTTTACAATCAGGCTTTGACAGCAAAAAATATATGAAGGGTCAGGGGGAAAAACCACGGTAGTCCACTTTTTGTTGAATTTAAACTGATGCTACTACCTGTTAGAAAAATAAGTGTAATTTCGTTTAGTATATGCAATATTCGTGAAAAATACTGTAGTCCATGTATTATTGTCATTTTAGAACAAGTATACTGGGGAAGTTTATGAGTTCGTAAAGTTTAAATTTCGTTTTTCTCAAAATGAATCAAATGTGACTACCGTGGTTTTTCCCCCTGACCCTTCATATTGATTCAACCAGTGGATAAATTGCTCAGGATGTGCAAATGACTCTTCTTCATGACATTTAAAGTGAAATATCTTGGAAAAAACAAAATATTGATACTGATAAATAAGTTTGAAAATGTGTTGCCAATGACTCATTTTATCCCATAGCATGGGGTAAAATGGAGTACTAGTGGGGTAAAATGAGTTACGCTTTAAATGATTTGATTTCACGATTAATGGAAGAGCAGTTTGATATTTTTGTTCATTAATGAGAAAAGAATTAGTATATAAACATTTCTAGGAAGCAATATTGTCCTCCTGATTCATCTCAGGGCCAGGAATGTCTAGCACTGTTTGCGAGGCATCATCCTTCCAAACACCATCTCTGTCCGGGATCGAAAAACTTTCATTTGTATTTTTAAGTCTCATTACACGTTATTCTACATTGTGGGGAAGAATGATGGCATGAAAATATACTCTTTTGACATTTTCCCCCAAAAAACTGAACTTGTTCCCACTTTCCAACGTTTAAAGATTGCTATCAATTCACTTTGATTCAGTTATGAATTTCTTTTAAAGCAAAGGCTAATTTATAACTTACTAGCTGACCCGGCGAACTGTGTTCCGCCTTAAAGGCAATAAATAAGAAAATTTTTTAATTTATTAAGTTTTTTATTATTAGAAAATACAAAAAAAAATAAGTACCTACATTAATCATTCATTATTGTTTCTGTATTTTAGTACATAGGTTGCTCTTCACTAAAGTATCTTCTGATGCACAACATTTTTTGTTTTATTATCAGGCGCAAAAAGAAACAACGCAGATGGTCTTCCGACCCGTAAACATGCCACATGTAATTGACCATGGGAAAAACAGTGATGTTCTAGATTCAAACCACAAACTTTTAAGGATTGACCTTGTGATTTGTTAGGTCATGACAAATGCAAGACGGATCGGAAATTGAAGTCTTTTAAATTCAAACAGCATATCGGTTGGGATCATCGGAATCCTAGGAATCAGCAATCGTTTCTGACAGCTTATCACATATAAGTTTCAAGGAAAGTAACGCGTATGTTTATAATTTACTTCAAAAAAAAGTCAAATAACACTCAACGCACAGCTAACTTACAACCTGTTTGCTGCGCACCGGAAGCTGCAGAACGTGTGCTTTATGTCGCTCAGCGATGGAGGTGTCAAAAAAGGCTTAGTAAAAAGGCTTAGTTAATAAGACAGTTTTTCTATTTATGTAACTGACACACATTAATTATAGCCTATGTCCGTCTCCTGGCTCTAAGCTACCTACCCAACAATTTTTAGCCACATCGGTACAGCCGTTCTTGACTTATAAGTAGTGTAACTAACACGACTTTCTTTTATATATATATAGAAGATAGAATAGTAGTGAGAAGAACAACCTCTTTAACTGCAGTGCAAGAGCCATCCCACCAAGCGCTTTCTACCTCTCAGCCTCAGAGGCGTAAAAATTCTTAAGTGACAATCGTTTCTGACAGCTTATCACATATAATTTTAAAGGAAATAACGCGTTTGCTTATAATTTACTTCACAAAAAAGTCAAATAACACTCAACGCACCGCTAACTTACAACCTATTTGCCGCACACCGGAAGCTGCAGAACGTGTGCTTTATGTCGCTCAGCCATGGAGGTGTCAAAAAAGGCTTAGTAAAAAGTCTTAGTCAATAAGACAGTTTTTCTATTTATGTAACTGACACACATTAATTATAGCCTATGTCCGTCTCCTGGCTCTAAGCTACCTACCCAACAATTTTTAGCCACATCGGTACAGCCGTTCTTGACTTATAAGTAGTGTAACTAACACGACTTTCTTTTATATATATAGATTTAGTTTTGCGTCTGTGGGTCAGTTTAATTGCTTTTTTATCTCTTTAGGCTGTATCAGATTGCAATTTTTTCAATATTGTCAAGCTTGTTAAAATTTTACAAGTATCTTTCTGTATGTGTGTAGTTTTCTCTTTCGGTATCTTTTAAATTTTCTTCTTTACTTTTGGTTATTGGTGTCGGTGAGACTGTGCTTATAACATAAGTTTTAATATACATAAATATAAAACACATCCTTGAATCTCTTGTTCTAATATCGAAGAAACAGCCTCACTTGTTGTTGAGGTCTCAGATGTTGATGCCGTTCCTTTAACTGCATTATTTGAGTTCAGCTCTGTAGAATGTTTTTCTATGATTCGCTTGCCCAGGCTCTTTGGGAAAAATAAGCAACTTCCCTAACAACATTTCATGAAGGAAGTTCATCGAGCAAAAACTGATCTTAGTGTTTGATTTTTGATTTAATTTAATTATTTTGTACTATAAGTTTATATATTTGTGTATCAAAAAAATGAACAAGTAATAATTTTTTTAATTAGTATGTAATGACACCAAAACATGAGTTAAGTAGCAAAAAATATAATTAGCTTTTTAGTATATTCTAAGCCTAACTTAAGACAAAAAATGCCCCATTTTACCCCACGCTTGTTTCAATCATATAAAAAATTCCATTTTGCTGTTTTTTCTTCACCCTTTTAGGAAAGTTGCTCCTGAAAATGTGCTCTATGCAGTAGGTAAAAAACTTAATGTGTATTTTTTTTTTAATTTTCTTTAAATTAAAAGTTTTTATGATGAACACAGTCAAGCGTTCTTTTAAGAAAAACACTTAATCGCTAGTATCTGTAACTTTAAAGTAGAAGTTACACCTTATTTTGAATATAAAATGTTGCCTGGTTTCAGTCATGCACAAAAATGGCAACACAAAAAGAAAATATCATTTGTACATTTTTTGAAGATTTTTCAAATAAAGGTGACCCATTTTCCCCCACCTGACCCTATCAAAGAAAGAAAATTTTTCTGCGTCTGATAGAATGTGTTCGGCACTTCTATGTCATATAGAACTCGAAATATAATGTTTTTTAGCAAATGCGGCGAAGCCTTAAATTTACACTATTGAAAATCGATATCATTGTTTGCCGGCATGGACGGAAAACTCAATCATGTAAAATGTTTATATATTGTCAGTTTCTATTTGTTAACAATTAAAATACTTGTAATTGATTTCAGTATAAGTATTTCAAAGGAATTTTTTTTTTATTATTTTTTATTATTCTGCTTTCACGACTAGCAAATTTTACTACTAAAGATTCTTTCTTTTCCGTGTTAACCATGTCCTTTCTAAAAAAGTTAAATATGCTAAAATTTAAAAGTTAAATATGTTAAAATATTTAAATAGCTTTCTGAGCAGTGAATTTCGTTTCAATATGAGGGCAATCAGGGTCGGTATTTATTTTTAAATTTTTAATTTAATATTAATACCTGTGCAGGAAACTGGTTGGAAGCCAAAAACGTTGCCAGGATATAATCTCTGACGTTTCAGAATTTTCCCACACTGAAAGTACTTAATTTGATGTTTCTTAAATTTCGAACATTAAATTCTGTGCGTAAACAATTACTTTTTTATTCGTGTTTGTACTATATGATATTCTTTTGTCTAAGAAAGTATGCGATTGGAAGGAAATTTAACCAATAATACCTTTGTTAAACATCATGGAATAAACTTCAACGCAAGGAAAAACCGATTAAAATAAAAATAATTGGCCAAAAAACGCAAAATGCTTCTTCCGAAAACACAACTAAAACTCGTTGCCAGAATTATTTCTAAACCATAAGAGGAAAAAATGAAGCAAAGTATGTATTTGAGGCTTGACAGATAGAAAGTAAATATTTAAATTCGCGAGAAAAGAGTAATGCCGAGCAATACCTTCCAAGCAGAAACATGTCAAAAGAACATTTTTCGTTTGCAACTTCTGTTTTTTAAAACATGATGTTATTCTAAAATTTGAAAGAACAATTGGCAGTTATATTTGTAAAAGTTTGTCAGTTATACTTGCTTTAGTCATAGAAAAATATCATAACTAAAGAAAATGACTGCCTCTCTTCTTCAATAATTCTCCTTTTCAAACTTTTCTTTAAAAGCAGATTGAGCCAGGTTGGTCATATTTACTAACTTTTGATTGAACACTTCGCTCTAGAAACCTATGGTCGGTTTAACTCATCTCAGGGCATTAAGATGACACAGCAATTAGTAATATGGGTTTGCGTAAGGTTCTTAGTTAATTTGTAACTGTCTATTGCAATGATTACCACTTGCTGACACGTTTTAAATCATGCTACGTGCACTCTCTAAAATATTGGTATTGACGTTTGATTTGTTTGCTTATTACACTTTAATACAATTCACTCAAGATTAGAGGAGAGGAGGGTATTATGGAATACCGAGCTTTTTACTCCGTTCGGTGCTGCAATATCGTGGAAATAACATCAACTACTCAAGAAGGACTCCCATAATGCATTGCAGTAAGAGTTCGCCGCTTACTGCTGTCATTAGAGTGTTACAAAAAAAGTTTAGTTTTTGATTCTCAAGAGATTTTGGAGATAAGTTTTCACATTTTTAATCTGTTAGTATACATATGACTTAAAGTATTGATGTTAACCGTAATGTACACCAAAACAATTGTAGTTTCTTATACTGCAGTCATTTTTTAGCTTACAGTATATTTGGTGCATCGTTTTAAATATTTATTTCCCAAGATGGCGTGTCGGGTATTATGGAATACTAAGTATTTCAAGACAACAAGAAAGCAAAGACGCTGAATGTATCTTTTGCGACGGCAAATTCACTCAAGATCAACGTGGTGAAGTTTGAATTCAGCGTGTAAGTTGTCGTCTGTGGGCTCACCTTGACTGCACGGGAGCAGAGCAAGACGATTACAACTGTGACTTCTGTAAATAGACTCGAAACAGAAATGTTTTACACTTAATGTCAAAAATTATAGCTAAATACTTAAGCATAAAAGTATTATTTTAATTTTTTTTCACTATTTAATTTTTTTCATTTGTGGTCTGATAACAGTGTTTTATGAAGTTAATTAGTATTTCAATGGTTAACACCACATATTCCATATTACCCGAGTATTTTGTATTACCCTCCATGTGTAATTTTTTTTCAACATTTTTTTTTCATATTTAGAAATAAATAGTATTTTTTTTACAAAACACATTTCATTACAATTAGTCTTAGTATGTACTCAGAATGATTTTGAAATGTTTTATTAAAAAACCAAACAGATATTTTGAAAAATGTAAATGGTATTCCATATTAACCTCTTTTCATCTACTCAAAGATAGCGGTTTACAGTCATCCGGGGTAATATTGACCACAATTTCCCTATTCCTAGCAGCTCAGCTCATATTTCAATATTATTATCGTATACAGTAAGCAACTAATTATGGTCATGCATAATGGTATTTTTAAGATTTCGGTATACATAGTGCAGTTCTAAATCATTGAAATTCTAACTAATAGAACTTGGAAATTGCAGTTTTAACGATTAATATATATATATATATATATATATATATATATATATATATATATATATATATATATATATATATATATATATATATATATATATATATATATATATATATATATATATATATAATATATATATATATATATATATATATATGGCTTGGTTCTAAAAGGGCCAATGTCAGTTTTTTCTTTCACATTCTGTGTTATTTACATCAAAAGTTTCCAATTTAGTAAAACTCTACTTCTGCGAAGGCCAATGTCTAATATCAAACTAAAATTGGTTGTATTTCCATTATAATGTCAGCCAATGTCATATACACACAATGTCAGAATATTTACATAAAATAGTAACAGGTTAAAAAATTTCATATGATAGAATAATGTTTCTTTACACTAACAATAAACAAATATCAAAAAATAATAATGGGAATCTTAATATAAGAAAGTTATAGCATTCTAAAAAATCTCAAATATCTTTCATCGCCTTTTTCTCGAAACTAACATTTTTGACTTAGGCCCTTTTAGAATAAAGCCATATATATATATATATATATATATATATATATATATATATATATATATATATATATATATATATATATATATATATATATATATATATATATATATATATATATATAATTTCTGAAATACATTTGAATACACAGGCTAGCCAGTTAGGGTCCCACTCGTTTAGTTACATTCCACTAAAAATTTAAATATATTAAAACATTTCTAAAAAATAACTATTACCTCAGAATATGCTCCCTAGCCATTCTTCTGTTCACAAAATTCAAATTGCAAAAGGAACTTGTATTGCACATGCATATTTATTGTTTGTCTAAACAAACTGATCATTTTTTTGAAGAAAAAACCGTGACTTGGGTTAAAAACTCAGAAGAAAAGCATGTTAAGTACTGTAAAACATGATGTATCGGAACAACGGGGTGATTCGGAACAAACCATACAAAGAAATTCTTCATAAATATACTGTCGGGTAGTTTTGGATTTTTTTTCTAGTCAGATAATATCATGAGAAGTAGGAAAAAAATATTTTGTCTTTCCCCTCCTACACGACTACTACGTTGGGAAATAGTGTCCAGGATCAGTAGCCATCGGTCAGTTGACCTCCTACACGACTACTACGTTGGGAAATAGTGTCCAGGATCAGTAGCCATCGGTCAGTTGACCTCCTACACGACTACTACGTTGGGAAATAGTGTCCAGGATCAGTAGCCATCGGTCAGTTGACCTCCTACACGACTACTACGTTGGGAAATAGTGTCCAGGATCAGTAGCCATCGGTCAGTTGACCTCCTACACGACTACTACGTTGGGAAATAGTGTCCAGGATCAGTAGCCATCGGTCAGTTGACCTCCTACACGACTACTACGTTGGGAAATAGTGTCCAGGATCAGTAGCCATCGGTCAGTTGACCTCCTACACGACTACTACGTTGCGAAAAAATTAGCCAATGGTCAGTTGACGTCCTACACGACTACTACGTTGGGAAATAGTGTCCAGGATCAGTAGCCATCGGTCAGTTGACCTCCTACACGACTACTACGTTGGGAAATAGTGTCCAGGATCAGTAGCCATCGGTCAGTTGACCTCCTACACGACTACTACGTTGCGAAAAAATTAGCCAATGGTCAGTTGACGTCCTACACGACTACTACGTTGGGAAATAGTGTCCAGGATCAGTAGCCATCGGTCAGTTGACCTCCTACACGACTACTACGTTGGGAAATAGTGTCCAGGATCAGTAGCCATCGGTCAGTTGACCTCCTACACGACTACTACGTTGGGAAATAGTGTCCAGGATCAGTAGCCATCGGTCAGTTGACCTCCTACACGACTACTACGTTGGGAAATAGTGTCCAGGATCAGTAGCCATCGGTCAGTTGACCTCCTACACGACTACTACGTTGGGAAATAGTGTCCAGGATCAGTAGCCATCGGTCAGTTGACCTCCTACACGACTACTACGTTGGGAAATAGTGTCCAGGATCAGTAGCCATCGGTCAGTTGACCTCCTACACGACTACTACGTTGGGAAATAGTGTCCAGGATCAGTAGCCATCGGTCAGTTGACCTCCTACACGACTACTACGTTGGGAAATAGTGTCCAGGATCAGTAGCCATCGGTCAGTTGACCTCCTACACGACTACTACGTTGGGAAATAGTGTCCAGGATCAGTAGCCATCGGTCAGTTGACCTCCTACACGACTACTACGTTGGGAAATAGTGTCCAGGATCAGTAGCCATCGGTCAGTTGACCTCCTACACGACTACTACGTTGGGAAATAGTGTCCAGGATCAGTAGCCATCGGTCAGTTGACCTCCTACACGACTACTACGTTGGGAAATAGTGTCCAGGATCAGTAGCCATCGGTCAGTTGACCTCCTACACGACTACTACGTTGGGAAATAGTGTCCAGGATCAGTAGCCATCGGTCAGTTGACCTCCTACACGACTACTACGTTGGGAAATAGTGTCCAGGATCAGTAGCCATCGGTCAGTTGACCTCCTACACGACTACTACGTTGGGAAATAGTGTCCAGGATCAGTAGCCATCGGTCAGTTGACCTCCTACACGACTACTACGTTGGGAAATAGTGTCCAGGATCAGTAGCCATCGGTCAGTTGACCTCCTACACGACTACTACGTTGGGAAATAGTGTCCAGGATCAGTAGCCATCGGTCAGTTGACCTCCTACACGACTACTACGTTGGGAAATAGTGTCCAGGATCAGTAGCCATCGGTCAGTTGACCTCCTACACGACTACTACGTTGGGAAATAGTGTCCAGGATCAGTAGCCATCGGTCAGTTGACCTCCTACACGACTACTACGTTGCGAAAAAATTAGCCAATGGTCAGTTGACGTCCTACACGACTACTACGTTGGGAAATAGTGTCCAGGATCAGTAGCCATCGGTCAGTTGACCTCCTACACGACTACTACGTTGGGAAATAGTGTCCAGGATCAGTAGCCATCGGTCAGTTGACCTCCTACACGACTACTACGTTGGGAAATAGTGTCCAGGATCATAGCCATCGGTCAGTTGACCTCCTACACGACTACTACGTTGGGAAATAGTGTCCAGGATCAGTAGCCATCGGTCAGTTGACCTCCTACACGACTACTACGTTGGGAAATAGTGTCCAGGATCAGTAGCCATCGGTCAGTTGACCTCCTACACGACTACTACGTTGGGAAATAGTGTCCAGGATCAGTAGCCATCGGTCAGTTGACCTCCTACACGACTACTACGTTGGGAAATAGTGTCCAGGATCAGTAGCCATCGGTCAGTTGACCTCCTACACGACTACTACGTTGGGAAATAGTGTCCAGGATCAGTAGCCATCGGTCAGTTGACCTCCTACACGACTACTACGTTGGGAAATAGTGTCCAGGATCAGTAGCCATCGGTCAGTTGACCTCCTACACGACTACTACGTTGGGAAATAGTGTCCAGGATCAGTAGCCATCGGTCAGTTGACCTCCTACACGACTACTACGTTGGGAAATAGTGTCCAGGATCAGTAGCCATCGGTCAGTTGACCTCCTACACGACTACTACGTTGGGAAATAGTGTCCAGGATCAGTAGCCATCGGTCAGTTGACCTCCTACACGACTACTACGTTGGGAAATAGTGTCCAGGATCAGTAGCCATCGGTCAGTTGACCTCCTACACGACTACTACGTTGGGAAATAGTGTCCAGGATCAGTAGCCATCGGTCAGTTGACCTCCTACACGACTACTACGTTGGGAAATAGTGTCCAGGATCAGTAGCCATCGGTCAGTTGACCTCCTACACGACTACTACGTTGGGAAATAGTGTCCAGGATCAGTAGCCATCGGTCAGTTGACCTCCTACACGACTACTACGTTGGGAAATAGTGTCCAGGATCAGTAGCCATCGGTCAGTTGACCTCCTACACGACTACTACGTTGCGAAATAGTGTCCAGGATCATAGCCATCGGTCAGTTGACCTCCTACACGACTACTACGTTGGGAAATAGTGTCCAGGATCAGTAGCCATCGGTCAGTTGACCTCCTACACGACTACTACGTTGGGAAATAGTGTCCAGGATCAGTAGCCATCGGTCAGTTGACCTCCTACACGACTACTACGTTGGGAAATAGTGTCCAGGATCAGTAGCCATCGGTCAGTTGACCTCCTACACGACTACTACGTTGGGAAATAGTGTCCAGGATCAGTAGCCATCGGTCAGTTGACCTCCTACACGACTACTACGTTGGGAAATAGTGTCCAGGATCAGTAGCCATCGGTCAGTTGACCTCCTACACGACTACTACGTTGGGAAATAGTGTCCAGGATCAGTAGCCATCGGTCAGTTGACCTCCTACACGACTACTACGTTGGGAAATAGTGTCCAGGATCAGTAGCCATCGGTCAGTTGACCTCCTACACGACTACTACGTTGGGAAATAGTGTCCAGGATCAGTAGCCATCGGTCAGTTGACCTCCTACACGACTACTACGTTGGGAAATAGTGTCCAGGATCAGTAGCCATCGGTCAGTTGACCTCCTACACGACTACTACGTTGGGAAATAGTGTCCAGGATCAGTAGCCATCGGTCAGTTGACCTCCTACACGACTACTACGTTGGGAAATAGGTCCAGATCAGTAGCCAATCGGTCAGTTGACCTCCTACACGACTACTACGTTGGGAAATAGTGTCCAGGATCAGTAGCCATCGGTCAGTTGACCTCCTACACGACTACTACGTTGGGAAATAGTGTCCAGGATCAGTAGCCATCGGTCAGTTGACCTCCTACACGACTACTACGTTGCGAAAAAATTAGCCAATGGTCAGTTGACGTCCTACACGACTACTACGTTGGGAAATAGTGTCCAGGATCAGTAGCCATCGGTCAGTTGACCTCCTACACGACTACTACGTTGGGAAATAGTGTCCAGGATCAGTAGCCATCGGTCAGTTGACCTCCTACACGACTACTACGTTGGGAAATAGTGTCCAGGATCAGTAGCCATCGGTCAGTTGACCTCCTACACGACTACTACGTTGGGAAATAGTGTCCAGGATCAGTAGCCATCGGTCAGTTGACCTCCTACACGACTACTACGTTGGGAAATAGTGTCCAGGATCAGTAGCCATCGGTCAGTTGACCTCCTACACGACTACTACGTTGGGAAATAGTGTCCAGGATCAGTAGCCATCGGTCAGTTGACCTCCTACACGACTACTACGTTGGGAAATAGTGTCCAGGATCAGTAGCCATCGGTCAGTTGACCTCCTACACGACTACTACGTTGGGAAATAGTGTCCAGGATCAGTAGCCATCGGTCAGTTGACCTCCTACACGACTACTACGTTGGGAAATAGTGTCCAGGATCAGTAGCCATCGGTCAGTTGACCTCCTACACGACTACTACGTTGGGAAATAGTGTCCAGGATCAGTAGCCATCGGTCAGTTGACCTCCTACACGACTACTACGTTGGGAAATAGTGTCCAGGATCAGTAGCCATCGGTCAGTTGACCTCCTACACGACTACTACGTTGGGAAATAGTGTCCAGGATCAGTAGCCATCGGTCAGTTGACCTCCTACACGACTACTACGTTGGGAAATAGTGTCCAGGATCAGTAGCCATCGGTCAGTTGACCTCCTACACGACTACTACGTTGGGAAATAGTGTCCAGGATCAGTAGCCATCGGTCAGTTGACCTCCTACACGACTACTACGTTGGGAAATAGTGTCCAGGATCAGTAGCCATCGGTCAGTTGACCTCCTACACGACTACTACGTTGGGAAATAGTGTCCAGGATCAGTAGCCATCGGTCAGTTGACCTCCTACACGACTACTACGTTGGGAAATAGTGTCCAGGATCAGTAGCCATCGGTCAGTTGACCTCCTACACGACTACTACGTTGGGAAATAGTGTCCAGGATCAGTAGCCATCGGTCAGTTGACCTCCTACACGACTACTACGTTGCGAAAAAATTAGCCAATGGTCAGTTGACGTCCTACACGACTACTACGTTGGGAAATAGTGTCCAGGATCAGTAGCCATCGGTCAGTTGACCTCCTACACGACTACTACGTTGGGAAATAGTGTCCAGGATCAGTAGCCATCGGTCAGTTGACCTCCTACACGACTACTACGTTGCGAAAATCAATTAGCCATGGTCAGTTGACGTCCTACACGACTACTACGTTGGGAAATAGTGTCCAGGATCAGTAGCCATCGGTCAGTTGACCTCCTACACGACTACTACGTTGGGAAATAGTGTCCAGGATCAGTAGCCATCGGTCAGTTGACCTCCTACACGACTACTACGTTGGGAAATAGTGTCCAGGATCAGTAGCCATCGGTCAGTTGACCTCCTACACGACTACTACGTTGGGAAATAGTGTCCAGGATCAGTAGCCATCGGTCAGTTGACCTCCTACACGACTACTACGTTGGGAAATAGTGTCCAGGATCAGTAGCCATCGGTCAGTTGACCTCCTACACGACTACTACGTTGGGAAATAGTGTCCAGGATCAGTAGCCATCGGTCAGTTGACCTCCTACACGACTACTACGTTGGGAAATAGTGTCCAGGATCAGTAGCCATCGGTCAGTTGACCTCCTACACGACTACTACGTTGGGAAATAGTGTCCAGGATCAGTAGCCATCGGTCAGTTGACCTCCTACACGACTACTACGTTGGGAAATAGTGTCCAGGATCAGTAGCCATCGGTCAGTTGACCTCCTACACGACTACTACGTTGGGAAATAGTGTCCAGGATCAGTAGCCATCGGTCAGTTGACCTCCTACACGACTACTACGTTGGGAAATAGTGTCCAGGATCAGTAGCCATCGGTCAGTTGACCTCCTACACGACTACTACGTTGGGAAATAGTGTCCAGGATCAGTAGCCATCGGTCAGTTGACCTCCTACACGACTACTACGTTGGGAAATAGTGTCCAGGATCAGTAGCCATCGGTCAGTTGACCTCCTACACGACTACTACGTTGGGAAATAGTGTCCAGGATCAGTAGCCATCGGTCAGTTGACCTCCTACACGACTACTACGTTGGGAAATAGTGTCCAGGATCAGTAGCCATCGGTCAGTTGACCTCCTACACGACTACTACGTTGGGAAATAGTGTCCAGGATCAGTAGCCATCGGTCAGTTGACCTCCTACACGACTACTACGTTGGGAAATAGTGTCCAGGATCAGTAGCCATCGGTCAGTTGACCTCCTACACGACTACTACGTTGGGAAATAGTGTCCAGGATCAGTAGCCATCGGTCAGTTGACCTCCTACACGACTACTACGTTGGGAAATAGTGTCCAGGATCAGTAGCCATCGGTCAGTTGACCTCCTACACGACTACTACGTTGGGAAATAGTGTCCAGGATCAGTAGCCATCGGTCAGTTGACCTCCTACACGACTACTACGTTGGGAAATAGTGTCCAGGATCAGTAGCCATCGGTCAGTTGACCTCCTACACGACTACTACGTTGGGAAATAGTGTCCAGGATCAGTAGCCATCGGTCAGTTGACCTCCTACACGACTACTACGTTGGGAAATAGTGTCCAGGATCAGTAGCCATCGGTCAGTTGACCTCCTACACGACTACTACGTTGGGAAATAGTGTCCAGGATCAGTAGCCATCGGTCAGTTGACCTCCTACACGACTACTACGTTGGGAAATAGTGTCCAGGATCAGTAGCCATCGGTCAGTTGACCTCCTACACGACTACTACGTTGGGAAATAGTGTCCAGGATCAGTAGCCATCGGTCAGTTGACCTCCTACACGACTACTACGTTGGGAAATAGTGTCCAGGATCAGTAGCCATCGGTCAGTTGACCTCCTACACGACTACTACGTTGGGAAATAGTGTCCAGGATCAGTAGCCATCGGTCAGTTGACCTCCTACACGACTACTACGTTGGGAAATAGTGTCCAGGATCAGTAGCCATCGGTCAGTTGACCTCCTACACGACTACTACGTTGGGAAATAGTGTCCAGGATCAGTAGCCATCGGTCAGTTGACCTCCTACACGACTACTACGTTGGGAAATAGTGTCCAGGATCAGTAGCCATCGGTCAGTTGACCTCCTACACGACTACTACGTTGGGAAATAGTGTCCAGGATCAGTAGCCATCGGTCAGTTGACCTCCTACACGACTACTACGTTGGGAAATAGTGCCAGGATCAGTAGCCATCGGTCAGTTGACCTCCTACACGACTACTACGTTGGGAAATAGTGTCCAGGATCAGTAGCCATCGGTCAGTTGACCTCCTACACGACTACTACGTTGGGAAATAGTGTCCAGGATCAGTAGCCATCGGTCAGTTGACCTCCTACACGACTACTACGTTGGGAAATAGTGTCCAGGATCAGTAGCCATCGGTCAGTTGACCTCCTACACGACTACTACGTTGGGAAATAGTGTCCAGGATCAGTAGCCATCGGTCAGTTGACCTCCTACACGACTACTACGTTGGGAAATAGTGTCCAGGATCAGTAGCCATCGGTCAGTTGACCTCCTACACGACTACTACGTTGCGAAAAAATTAGCCAATGGTCAGTTGACGTCCTACACGACTACTACGTTGGGAAATAGTGTCCAGGATCAGTAGCCATCGGTCAGTTGACCTCCTACACGACTACTACGTTGGGAAATAGTGTCCAGGATCAGTAGCCATCGGTCAGTTGACCTCCTACACGACTACTACGTTGGGAAATAGTGTCCAGGATCAGTAGCCATCGGTCAGTTGACCTCCTACACGACTACTACGTTGGGAAATAGTGTCCAGGATCAGTAGCCATCGGTCAGTTGACCTCCTACACGACTACTACGTTGGGAAATAGTGTCCAGGATCAGTAGCCATCGGTCAGTTGACCTCCTACACGACTACTACGTTGGGAAATAGTGTCCAGGATCAGTAGCCATCGGTCAGTTGACCTCCTACACGACTACTACGTTGGGAAATAGTGTCCAGGATCAGTAGCCATCGGTCAGTTGACCTCCTACACGACTACTACGTTGGGAAATAGTGTCCAGGATCAGTAGCCATCGGTCAGTTGACCTCCTACACGACTACTACGTTGGGAAATAGTGTCCAGGATCAGTAGCCATCGGTCAGTTGACCTCCTACACGACTACTACGTTGGGAAATAGTGTCCAGGATCAGTAGCCATCGGTCAGTTGACCTCCTACACGACTACTACGTTGGGAAATAGTGTCCAGGATCAGTAGCCATCGGTCAGTTGACCTCCTACACGACTACTACGTTGGGAAATAGTGTCCAGGATCAGTAGCCATCGGTCAGTTGACCTCCTACACGACTACTACGTTGGGAAATAAATTAGCCAATGGTCAGTTGACGTCCTACACGACTACTACGTTGGGAAATAGTGTCCAGGATCAGTAGCCATCGGTCAGTTGACCTCCTACACGACTACTACGTTGGGAAATAGTGTCCAGGATCAGTAGCCATCGGTCAGTTGACCTCCTACACGACTACTACGTTGGGAAATAGTGTCCAGGATCAGTAGCCATCGGTCAGTTGACCTCCTACACGACTACTACGTTGGGAAATAGTGTCCAGGATCAGTAGCCATCGGTCAGTTGACCTCCTACACGACTACTACGTTGGGAAATAGTGTCCAGGATCAGTAGCCATCGGTCAGTTGACCTCCTACACGACTACTACGTTGGGAAATAGTGTCCAGGATCAGTAGCCATCGGTCAGTTGACCTCCTACACGACTACTACGTTGGGAAATAGTGTCCAGGATCAGTAGCCATCGGTCAGTTGACCTCCTACACGACTACTACGTTGGGAAATAGTGTCCAGGATCAGTAGCCATCGGTCAGTTGACCTCCTACACGACTACTACGTTGGGAAATAGTGTCCAGGATCAGTAGCCATCGGTCAGTTGACCTCCTACACGACTACTACGTTGGGAAATAGTGTCCAGGATCAGTAGCCATCGGTCAGTTGACCTCCTACACGACTACTACGTTGGGAAATAGTGTCCAGGATCAGTAGCCATCGGTCAGTTGACCTCCTACACGACTACTACGTTGGGAAATAGTGTCCAGGATCAGTAGCCATCGGTCAGTTGACCTCCTACACGACTACTACGTTGGGAAATAGTGTCCAGGATCAGTAGCCATCGGTCAGTTGACCTCCTACACGACTACTACGTTGGGAAATAGTGTCCAGGATCAGTAGCCATCGGTCAGTTGACCTCCTACACGACTACTACGTTGGGAAATAGTGTCCAGGATCAGTAGCCATCGGTCAGTTGACCTCCTACACGACTACTACGTTGGGAAATAGTGTCCAGGATCAGTAGCCATCGGTCAGTTGACCTCCTACACGACTACTACGTTGCGAAAAAATTAGCCAATGGTCAGTTGACGTCCTACACGACTACTACGTTGGGAAATAGTGTCCAGGATCAGTAGCCATCGGTCAGTTGACCTCCTACACGACTACTACGTTGGGAAATAGTGTCCAGGATCAGTAGCCATCGGTCAGTTGACCTCCTACACGACTACTACGTTGCGAAATAGTGTCCAGGATCAGTAGCCATCGGTCAGTTGACCTCCTACACGACTACTACGTTGGGAAATAGTGTCCAGGATCAGTAGCCATCGGTCAGTTGACCTCCTACACGACTACTACGTTGGGAAATAGTGTCCAGGATCAGTAGCCATCGGTCAGTTGACCTCCTACACGACTACTA
>JAXGGA010018661.1:0-21624 GCA_038373865.1 Uloborus plumipes | reverse complement strand
AAAAGAAACCTATTGTCATGGACATAATAAGGTGTTTTTATTTTCGAATCTTTAATTAGGGATGTTCAGCTATCATATTGCGGGAATTTTGTCATGTCGGCAGCGCGGAAATAGAAGGTATTTGTTACGAAACTGATGTGTGCGTTACCGATGTTTTTTCGCAATTTTTTCTTCGTGTTATGAGTTCGTTGAGTTTTAAAGTACACAGATAGATTCAAGTGCATCGTTTTTCCTGCCAAATTTTCCCATTTTAGCAGTTTATTCATTGTTTTTTAAATGCTTCAAAAACATGAATTTTTCCGCAAAATTTGAGTTTACAAACAAAATTATTGCCTTTTTCACCCTCTTTTCTTTTACATTAATATTCCAACCTTCGTTCGTAACTACTGCACCCAAAATATAATTTAGTTTTAACATGGAAAACTTACGAACATTTTAGTGAAAATCACCCTCCCCCGCCAAACTCTGACTGTCCTGAAAAAATTTCGTTTTTTAAAATTTTGTACTTCACTTTTATTTATATATTTTTTTTCAACATTTCGTATTAATCAATTTTTATTTTCCACAACGCTTTTCCAGATTAAATAAAACTACACAGGATCAAAAATATGTTTATTGCGCTTTTTTTTTTTTTTTTTTTGTACTTTCCTTCTAACTACTTTTTCCTTTCAAACGTGTATTTTATTACCTTCTTAAAGCAGTAACAATAGTTTTCCGACAACTGTTTTTCGCATTAAAAAAAAAATATTTCAACATGGGACATATGGCCCAGAGGTGACTCTCTAGCTTGAATGTAACATTTGTATTCTAAAAAAAAGTTAAATTTCACCATACAAAAAATTGCACTTGAGATGTGTTACAGATAAGTGTAACATTCTATAGAAAAGCTTTCAGCCAAATACATCCAGTATGAAACTGAAAACTGCCAACATTTGTCTTACCTACCTCACGGTTAAAGTTACAGTAATCCCTCATTATAAGCACCTAGTAATATCTCTCATTCGGATATATTGTGCTTTTCCTTCACCCCCGAAAAAATACACTAATATGTTCAAAAAAAAAGTAATATATTTATCATCACTGGAACAAAGAAGATAACTGGAAAATTTTCCGTGCACTTAATTCGCCTCAATTTAAGCTACTTATCGATTCCAATTGCACAAAAAAAAAAATATTTATATGTTTTTTTAGTATTATTGAATTCAAAAAATGGTAGACTAATTTTCCTTCGTTTTTATTAAGAAAATCATCCTAAATATGATAACAATATAATATTTTTTACGTACTCATGTCATTAAGTTATTCTGATTTGAACTGAATGATGTTGAATAGTCAATTTTTATGACCTTGGTTATATCGCACATTTGGATTTATCACGTTTTTTTGTTGTCTTCCAACAAGAGTGTTATAACGAGAGGCTACTGTAGTTTTGTTAGTTTTTACGATGGTTTAGTACTCTTTAAAAATTATACTTTTAAAATTTGATACGCCTTAATTATAAGAAACTGACCAATGCATCTTCAGTTATGGAATTAAACTGCACATTACTTCTTCGGTCGAAAAATATGAGGGCAAAAATTTATCACGTCAAGGCCTATTTTTTATATGTCTAAAAGATAAGACGGTATGCATTAATAGAAATGCCGTAAAATATTTCCGTTCATATTCTCTCTCGCTTCGGTGCCATTCATCTTCGTCTTCAGTGATTGATGCATTCAGGTGCTCTCCACATATTGGCAGAAATAAAAGAAATCAATTACGCAATTTTATGTTACAGAAATCATAATTGATTAACCTTTGTTGTTGATTTCACTGCTAGATTGATGTAGTTACCTAGCTTGGATAGGCTTCTCACAATAAGTACTAAAATTAAACTAAAAATTTAACCCATTAATGCCTAGCATCCCTTTTTAGGGACGGTCCAAAAAAGGGTCTGAATTTTCCCAAAATGAACATTTTACCCGAATAATAAAGTTCAATTAGTACCTTGATATTGTTTCAATTCGTTATTAACAGATTACAGCACATAACCATTGTAAAGTGTGTTCCGTAGCAGTTTTAATATGATCTTTATCAAAAATGACATCGTTCACAATCTCAAGAAAAAAAGCTAAGTTTTCAAAGTTATTCCCAGCTTCCCAGTTTATGTTAATTGCTGATTTTATTTCTTCTTATAAAATGTCTTTTTAAATACTATATCGTAGGCAGAAATTTTTTTTAGTAAAACAAGTATGTACCCTCTGGGGTGTATCGTAACTTTTAAAGGACGATTTTTCTTTCCTTAATAAAACAATTATTTTTTTCATAATATTTTTTTATTATTTTTCCTGTCCATTAAACACTGTTTGTAACCAGTATACAAAATATCTTTGGAAAAAAATGTCAGGCATTAATGGGTTAAAAAACCAAAAAAGTAGCACTTTACTCTTACGTCCGTCACTTTTATCGCGAAGCTAACAACGATTATAATTACATCTTTGAAAATACTTGAGACTAGGAATAGAAATGTGTCAGATAAATCGGTCTTTCCTCTAAAAAGGTTCTACTTAAGCGTATTCCATATTCGATAAAGTCTTTGTAACGTCTGGTAGAATTTTTTCTAAGTGACCTAACCCTTTATGCTCCGACGGGCTTCAGAAGGCCCGCTTATATTAATTTCGTATTATGAATCCTAAATGGCTGGAATCATGCTAAAGCTTTTAAATACAACCGATTGCACTAAGGTGAGAGGTCGACAGATGGTACTTGAGATCGGAATCTTTCTTAGGAGCCTGATACGTAGTTTGCCGTAACCCCCCCCCCCCCAAAAAAAAAGAAAAAAAAAAAGTTTCAAAATTTTTATACTCGGTAAAAAATATTTTTTGATGTATTTTCAACTCAAAAAACCAACACAATATCTAAAAATTGATTGTTAAATTGATTCGGGACATAAAGGGCTAATAAGCATCATGACATAAGTAATTAACATCAATATAGTGCTCATTAAACCATTTTCGCTTTCATTGCGTTATTATCAGATATATCCGAAAAAAAACATGTTTTTAAAGTCTAACTTGTAGCAAATTTGAAGTGCTATATCTCATCCAGTAAGTGTTTAATTTCACTTATAAGAGAAGGCTGATGTAAAAGTAACAGAAAAATGAATGGAACTATGTTATTCAGCTGCAGGAAATTTCTACCTTTGTATCCTTAAAAATCTATTTTAAATTCTATTTCGAATTCCAATCAATAACGTCAGCGTTTTGCATCTTACAGCAAAAAGCTCTCAGAATTTCAAGAATAGATAGGATATCTTTTCCTGCTTTCTATGAACCCTTTGAGTTCTTTTCCTTGCATTATTTGATATTCCAATCTGAAGTTATATTAACTTAGTCGCTGAAAAACTTTTCTCAGAATTTCCGAATTATATTTCTCTTTATGAATACCTAAAGAACAGAATATACTGCACAAATATGAGTTATGTTCCGACTGCATGCAAATATAGAAAGAGGTGAGCAACTCTGTATACTGCTTATCCTTTCCTATAGTTGTCGTATATGTGATACTTAGTCCTGAGCTGAAAGTGCAAAAAAAAAAAAAAAAAAAAAAAAAAAAAAAAAAAAAAAAAAAAACCAATATTTTAAATGTTTTTTTTTTTCTACTTCGCAGTCATAAATAACATGTGCTGAGTACTTATATTGTTTTGATGTAATGTAACATGTTAAAAATAGTAATAACAATAATTTCATACAACTAAGTTTCTAAATTAATAATACATGTAATTGTAAATTACACGGAACGCAGAAACACCTGATAATATGAACGACTGCAATAGTTATTTGCTAGTCGTTCTTTACGCAATCGAGATTGCTATTTGATACTACTTTGCTCAAAAGTCTGATGCTATACTCCAAACCCGATTGTATATGCAATTGGTAAATCTTGATCACGTGATCTATTACATCGCGGCCAATGAAATTCATTATCTGGATTTTAATATTATCGGCTGATTTCTTTGCTTGTATACATAATGTTTACATTTATTGATTCCTTTTTGTTAGCCTACTTTCCCGTTAAAAATAAAAGAGAAGAAAAAAGTATTAAAAGTGGCTTAATGCATCTAAAAAATATCGCCAAGTCCAAAAAATATCGCCAAGTTCAAAAAATATCGCCAAGTCCAAAACAAAGTCAAAAAGAAATTAAAAAAAAAATGAAATAAATATCGAAAAATTAAAAATTTGAAAGTAGGGTATTGAGATGGGGAATTTGTATGTCGGTTTGTCAGTCTGTCTGTCTGCCCCCCCCCTAATAACTTTTGAATGAACATTCCGATTTGAACGAAATGTTTTTTGTTGGAAAGATCTCGGCGAGTCGGGGCCGTCGCGAATCATAGTAACTTCGCGACGGCCCCGGGCGAGTACAGCTCAATCCCATATTTGATTTTTCGATTTGAACAACTTTTGGTTCAACTTTGAGCCGTTCAAACAACCTGTCCCGGTTCAAACAAGCTGTCTTCCCTAATAAATTTTGAGTGAACCGTCCGAATTGAATAAACTTTTTTTGTTCGAAAGATCTCGGAGAGACACATTCCCATATTTCACTTTTCAATTTGAACCATTTTTCGTTCAATGATGAACCGTTCAGAAAAAATTTTAACATGAGCGCCTACTGGGAAATTTAAATTGAATGTTGATTCTGAACTTAAAGGCCGATTTCCTTCAAACTAACTTTGTAAAAAAACGGTTTTGATAAAATATGTATGCAAAATACTTTTTTGAAAAATCTTCTGTGAGGACTCTGATTCCGATTCCGACTCCGCAAACATGGCGGAAATGCATGCTCAGAAAAATATGACTGACTGTGCAGACGATTTTTTGTTTATTTATTCAGTTGTGTTATTTTATTTATTACTATTATTTTTTTTTTGGCAGACAATTTTTTTTTGTAACAAAAGTGTTTCATTCACAAGGGCATTTTATTCTTTATTTATATTTAACAACTGGCAACGGTTTAAAAGTGAAAATCGAGGCATTTTATCGACGGACGAGTTTTTTTTCCTTTCTTTGATAAAATGTGTTTTGATGTTCTTTGTACTTTTATTTTATTTATTAATTTTTTTTCTTTTGAAAACGATTGTGAAATTTTCTACGGAAGAACTATAACAGTTACATTCTTTAAAAGGTGTGACAAAACTTTATTTACTCGTTTTTTTACTTTTTACGTGTCCATTTAATCTGATGAGAGGGGTATATTTTGCTTTTAGAAATCAGCTTTAATTGCTATAAAGGTATGTTTGACATAATTTTCAGTGTCAGATATTCAAGAGAATATTGATCAGATGCTAGAATGCCGATGTCGATGTACGGGAAAGTAGGCTCGTTTAGTTCATGACCGAACTTCTTGTTTAAATTTATTTATTTGATATTTTTGGATGGGATATTTGTACGCTTTTCTTCCCTCATTTAGCTTTAAGAAAGTAGATAGGATAATTTAAATAAAAAGAATTTCACGTATTTTTACGTAAGCATTTTTTCCTTGGGTAAACATTTAATTGTAGCTATTTTTTTAACAAGTGAAAAATCTGCATTTATGCGAAAAACAACACCTGGAATTTTCTGTGATAAAATTTATAACTTCTTTACAGCGTAAATACCTTAATCAAATCGTAACATGCTGGAGAATCAGTCCCGTCATTTCAAGCTTTCCCAGGAGATGTCAAAGGGTGCAAACACAAGGCAGTTCGGAAATACTATAACCAAGCCCACTTATATGTACGTACATTGATTACTCAAAGTGGGGGGGAGACAATTTACGCATCCTGACCCCCTTAAATGATTCACCTGTGGTGAATACTTATACACTGCGATGCAAAAGTTTAGACAAAATGCAAATATGTGAATAAAAAAAACTATTCAACGAAATGTTTTCTAATTTCTACTGCAGGTACACAATATGGTCCCAAATACGTGTCTAGAGTTCTTAAAACAATAATTTGAAAAAAATTTTGGATATTACAAAAGACCTTTTTTTAACATTGTTGCAAAAGTTTAGACAATAGTCAGATTTTATGCAAATATCCCTTAAAATGTGATTGGTGGACGAAATGCGGGACTGTAATATTCATTTATAAAGTGCAGAGATTGCTGAATAAATAATCAAAATCTCAAAAGCTCTTTAGTTCTCGTGTAAAGAAGATGAGAAAGTTTGGAAGCCAAAATTTAAAAATAAACCTACTTTATTATTATTTTTGTCTTCTAAATTGGCTCTAGTATGGTAGTACATTGTCTTTTTACTTTGTGGAGAGCAAATTCAGACATGCGTATCGATCAAAAAAGTCCAAGAAAAAATTATATTTCTTAAGGATAAAGGAATTGAAAAAAATGTCTCAGACTGACGATTCGCCCCTTAACCCTACAAAACTTCAACTTGGGTCAAAAACAGCACGTGACAGCATAAGTAGATGAACAATTGAATTGGAATGCAGAAAAAATGCAAAGAATTGTGCCTGATTCTTTTCGGACAGAGTGTCCCAAATAAGCCATATTTTAATGTGAAAAGCAGCATATGTATCATCGTGACTAAAAAATGAATGGTACTTTCTTTGATACAAATTATTAAAATTGGGATGGCCTATATGGATTATAATTCTTTTCGCGCGACTTGAGAAATATCCAATGATCATATGCTGTGCTGCTTTTACCAATAAAATCTGGCTTATTTGGGGGCTGTCCGAACAGGCTCAAGCACAATTCTTTGTTTTTTTTATGCATTCCAATTCAGTTGTTCATCTACTTATGCTGTCACGTGCTGTTTTTAACATAAGTTGAAGTTTTGTATGATTAAGGGGCAAATCGTTAGTTTGAGCCGTTTTTCCAATTCCTTCATCCTTAAGAAATATAATTTTTCTTGGACTTTTTGATCGATACGCATGTCTGAATTTGCTCTCCACAAAGTAAATAACAACGTACTACCATACTAGAGCCGATTTAGAAGACAAAAAGTTAATAAAGTAGGCTCATTTTCAAATTTCGGCTTCCAAACTTTCTTATCTTCTTTACACGAGAACTACAGAGCTTTTGAGATTTTAATTATTTATTCAGCAATCTCTGCACTTTATAAATGAATAATAAAGTCCCGCATTTCCTCTACCAATCACATTTCAAGGGATATTTGCATAAAATCTGACTATTGTCTAAACTTTTGCAACAATGCAAAAAAAATGTCTTTTGTAATATCCAAAATTTGATTCCAGTTCTAGTTTTAAGAACTCCAGACACGTATTTGGGACCATATTGTGTACCTGCAGTAGAAATTTGAAAGCATTTCGTTGAATAGTTTTCTTTTTATTCACATATTTGCCATTTGTCTAAACTTTTGCATCGCAGTGTATATTTTCAATTTCAAAGAACAGGGATGGTGAAAAATAATTGAAACCATTAGTGTATATTAGGGTGGAACGAAAAAAATAAAGTTTTGATTTTCAATTAGCCTTAGTGCGGAAAAGTTGCCTTTTCATGTAAATAAGGTATAAATAAAATATGAAAAATATTGAAGCACGTCTTGAGGTGCCGCAAGTAGGATAAAGTATTGTAAAAATGCAATTTTTGCTCTATTTTCAAGTTTTTTTCAAAAATTGTTATACTTATCTTTTTTCTTTAAATGAGGTCAAAAAAGTAACTATTACGCCAAAAAGGCCACATAATATTCTTTTTTAATGTTTGGATGATTTCTTGAGGTGCCACAAAAAGATGAAGTTTTGCAAAAACGCACTTTTTGCTGAGCATCTGGGAGCATAAGACGTAGCAGTAGCGGATGTTTAGAGGGGGCGTTAATGGGTAGCAGTGATATGTGTGAGTAGGGGCCAAGCTCAGATCAGATGTCAATACCTTTGCCGAATTCACTTTTGTTCTCGTCTATCATGTAACAGAGTAACGTAAAATATCGATAGTTGGTGAGCTATTTCAGCGTTGTGAGCTAAAACAGCTCAGTCTAAGCAAATGCAGACGAGACATCTATAAGAACGTGCTATTTTTGGACACTTTAGTGATTTGAGTGAAGTTTTACTACCTACTTAGGAAGAATTCATGAAATATCACTGTTTTATTAGGCAAAACCTCAAAAATTGGTCAAGTCAACCGGGAAAGGATCCTTGTGTGAGTGAAATATCTGAGACTTAAGTTTCTAAAATTGAACAAATTTGATCAAAAGTTTCTATTCTAGTTATTTTTTACCAAAGAATTTGAGCAACGATAAAAAATTAAAAGAAGAAAAAGAACTGATTCGATCCTCGTTAAATTTAGAGAAGAATCTAAACGTTTATTTCTTGTTGCTGCCTACAGGAGACTAAAAGAAAAAAAAAACTTTGATACTTGCAGTTTGTATGAAAGAAAAGAAGGTGCCAGTCTTAGAACAAGAGTTTCTAAAGCAGTTGAAAACAACCTTCCTCTTTTAGAGAACATACATGACTTAAGTACAGATCAGAAATATTTATTAAGTGTATCGTTGTATCAAGTGGGACCTTACTAGATTTATCTTCAAAAAAACCTGGAAAACTTGCTCACTTCAAGTGACTTACATTTGCAAAGACATACCTCGATTGTACGTGGTAAATACAAATCAAACTGAAAACCTCAAGATGATCTGTCTCAGTACTTTCTTAAAGTGTATGCTCCTATGTGGATTAACATGAAGGTAAAATCTTCTTGTACTTGTGCACCCTTTTACACTTATCTATTAACTATCTCAAATCTGTACTTAAGTTATATATGTTCTCTAAAAAAGAAAGGTTGTTTTCAACTGCTTTAAAAACTCTTGTTCTAAGACTGGCACCTTCTTTTCTTTCATACAAACTGCAAGTATCAAAGTTTTTTTTCTTGTAGTCTTCTGTAGGCAGCAACAAGAAATAAACGTTTAGATTCTTCTCTAAATTTAACGAAGATCGAATCAGTTATTTTTCTTCTTTTAATTTTTTATTGTTGCTCAAATTCTTTGGTAAGAAATAACTAGAATAGAAACTTTTGATCAAATTTGTTCAATTTTAGAAACTTAAGTCTCAGATATTTCACTCACACAAGGATCCTTTCCCGGTTGACTTGACCAATTTTTGAGGTTGTGCCTAATAAAACAGTGACCTTTCATGAATTCTTCCTAAGTAGGTAGTAAAACTTCACTCAAATCACTAAATTGTCCAAAAATAGGACGTTCTTATAATGTCTCGTCTGCACGTGCTTAGACTGAGCTGTTTTATCTCACAACGCTGAAATAGCTCACCAACTGTCGATATTTTACGTTACTCTGTTACATGATAGACGAGAACAAAAGTGAATTCGGCAAAGGTATTGACATCTGATCTGAGCTTGGCCCCTACTCACACATATCACTGCTACCCGTTAACGCCCCCTCTAAACATCCGCTACTGCTACGTCTTATGCTCCCAGATGCTCAGCAAAAAGTGCGTTTTTGCAAAACTTCATCTTTTTGTGGCACCTCAAGAAATCATCCAAACATTAAAAAAGAATATTATGTGGCCTTTTTGTCGTAATAGTTACTTTTTTGACCTCATTTAAAGAAAAAAGATAAGTATAACAATTTTTGAAAAAAACTTGAAAATAGAGCAAAAATTGCATTTTTACAATACTTTATCCTACTTGCGGCACCTCAAGACGTGCTTCAATATTTTTCATATTTTATTTATACCTTATTTACATGAAAAGGCAACTTTTCCGCACTAAGGCTAATTGAAAATCAAAACTTTATGTTTTTCGTTCCACCCTAGTGTATATCTATTGTAGGGTTATACTTATTGCACTGGTGTGTCGACCAGTGGCTCTTAATAATCTTTCCTAGTTGCACATTGACTAGAATGGGGCTCTTATGTCATCATTTCACAGGATGGTCACCTGTCGCGAAAAGTCACTGTCATAGACTTAATGAGCGTCAGTTTGCAGATAAGTGACAAAATGACGTTTTTATGATGCCCCGAAGAGGCCGATTGCAAATTGATAGTTGCTGTGATAGTACGCCAGCATCACGTAAAACAAGCAACGAATGTGTCCTTGCGTTCATCCTGTGAGATGTGTTACTTGTGATGGTAGTGACGTAGTGCCGTTTCTGTAATAATTGCCGTGATATCAGTCTCTCTATATATAAAGGTAACTAACCTAAAAGACATGAATTGAAATATTAATTGGACTCATAAAAAGTTGGAACTTCTCACGGGCCAAAAATCATCACTAGCATTGAGGGTGAAAAATACAATGCGTATTTATTATAAAGTTAAATTAGTAGCTCTTTAGAACCTTGTATTTTAGAACTACATAGTAAAAACTATTCATTGGCCTTTCTGAAAAAAAAAGAAAAATAGGCAGCTAATATGCCATAATTCTGTCAGTAACGTACCTGAAAAACAAAAAAAAAAATCCTCGATGAAAGTCAGTAACTTTCCTGAAACTAACCTGGAATCTTTATGAAGAATTCAGAAATCTTCCCAATAAAATCAAGTCACGTATTTGAGATAACGCAAGAGCTCTCTTACACTGCAAAAAAAGGAAGTGTTGTGCTTACAGTAAAATACTGGCAACCGAAGTTTCAATTTAAAACTGTAAAATGCACAGTATACTAAGCTGTAAAACTAGCAATTTCAGTTTCTTACTGTAACGTTGACAATTTTACAGTTCATTGCCGTAAAATGTCGCTGTATTATGCTGTAAAAACAACAGTATAATACTGGCAGCAGAGGTAATAGCTTAAAACTGTAAAATACACGGTAAAAAATCTGTTAAATTAGCAATTTTATAGTTTATCACTATAAAGGAAGAAATTTTATAGTTAATTACAGTAAAATAAACAATTTTTACAGTTTATGACTATAGAGTTAGCTGTATTATACTGTAAAAACAACATTCATTTTCTTACAGTGTAAAAACCTTTGATTTGTTTCTCGTAAGGGCTTAGCTCATTTGTAGTTTTCAGAAATGATGCTACAGATTAAGCCCAATAGCGTCCAAAAATGATGCAGGTGTGCAAGTAAATATTGAGCTCTTATTTGCCTGTATATCTAGCAAAGATAATGTCCTCAGTTTGCATTTCGCCTCCACCGGGGTTTCAGCTAATTTTATTGTCTGTAATTGTGTTGAAGGTGGAATACTTAATTAAAACGCTCAGTATGTTTTGAATGGCAGACAAACATATTTTAACAGTAGTGAGAAGTCAGCATTCATGTGACACACAGCAATTCAGAAAACATTTTGCAAGGAAATTTATTTTTTTACAGGAAAATGCTGGAAACACGTAACGTATCCCGGGACGTCGCCCGGAAATAATCTGCGTCGTTTCGAAATTGTTTTACAGTGGTGTCCACTCCAATCGTGGACCAATAGCTAATTTCTAAACCGTTAGAGATACGAATATAGTTTATTTAGGAAAAAATCTCAAAATTATGAAAGGAATTTTGGGTCCATTCAATGTTTTTCAAAAAATCAAATTTTGAAAGAGTTACGAAATTTAAATTTTTATACAGCCCCCCAGTCCTATCCAATCATATTTAGTAAAACATTCTTGACACTGTAACGTTTAAAACTAAAAAAAATCACTCTTCTACGACAAAAATTGACCGAGTTATGACGTTTTGAAAAATCAAGATTTTGAAAGATTTCGCATACGGTCCCTTAAGCGATCGCTCGATGACATCATGAAATAATGCAAAATCTTGATTTTTCAAAACGTCATAACTCGGTCAATTTTTGTGGTAGAGGAGTGATTTTTTTTTTAGTTTTAAACGTTACAGTGTCAAGAATGTTTTACTAAATATGATTGATAGGACTGGGGGGGCTGTATAAAAATTTAAATTTCGTAACTCTTTCAAAATTTGATTTTTTGAAAAACATTGAATAGACCCAAAATTCCTTTCATAATTTGGAGATTTTTTCCTAAATAAACTATATGCGTATCTCTAACGGTTTAGAAATTAGCTATTGGTCCACGATTGGAGTGGACACCCTGTACTTTTTGTATTACTACCTGTTATTTAGACTGTAAAAAAATAAATGTTGTTTTCAAAGTAGAACAGCTAATTTTATAATAAGTTAATAATTTTATAAAGTAATACAGCTAATTTTATAATAATTTTATTGCTGTGCATTTTGCAGTTTTGAACTGGAACCTCTGCTGCCATCATTATATTGTTGTTTTTACAGTAAAATGCAACTAATTTTACTGTAATAAACTGTAAAATAGCTAGTTTTAGTTTATTACTGCGTGCTTGCAGTTTTAGACTGAAATCTCTGCTTTCAGCATTATAGTGTAAAAACAACAGTTTATTTTTTACAGTGTAGACAAAAATTATACTTCTGTATCTCAAACAAACACAGCAAAAAAAAAAAAACTACTATAAATTTCGTTTTATTCTTAAAATGCACCATATACTTGTAGATCAAAGTTTCTGAAAACAAAACCATACAACTAGCAAAAAGAAAACAGGAAACTCTGCTGCAAATAATAACTATCAAAATGAATTAATTCATTTTTAATCCTTATCAAAATAGACCGAGGAGTTTTTCTGTTTAACTTTGTACAATTACGAAAAAGTTAATTAACGTACGAGTAATGAAATGCATTATCTTTAATGAATATTGGCACTAAGATTCGCTCAAAGAGAATACGAAGATGCCATAATGAAAAGAATTTTGTGGGAAAAGAAACTTAATTATCGCTATAAAAACAATTGATTAAAGGGCTTCTTTTCATCCGAAAGAAGACGCTACTTTGAAAAATAGATAAGAAAAAAACGAAATGAATGCTTTTTATGAAAGGCCGCACACGCGTAACTCAATAAAATATATTCTTATATAAAAATGAAGGACTATAAAAAATCTGAGTTCTTTATTAAAAACTCAAAACCAAAAAAGAAAAAACTTTTTGGGCGTAATTTGTATTTTCCTTGCTGATAAGAAAATACTTTAATAAAATCGTCTTAACTTATATTTGATTTGTCTGAATCTTTGTTATTATTATTTTTTAGATTTAGAAGTAATTGTTATTTAACTTGAAGCACTAATTTTAAGAAACTTGGTACACTTGTTGAGCCAAATATTTCATCAAAATGAGTAAACGCTAGAAAAGAGCTTAAAACTTTAAAAGAACGACTAAAACAAGCTCTCATTTGATGATTCAATTTGAAGAAAAAATGAGCTCTTAGAATAAAAACATGTTTGCTAAAAATATGAGGTTTTGAATGCCAAGTTTTCAGGCAAAAACTTTCCCCTTTCTTTCGTTGGATGACTTTACATCCAAAATTTCACTTTTCTGCGCTGAAAATAGTTGCTCTTTGAACCCTAAAACACGTATCAGTAACTTCTTGGAGTACTTTTGCATTATTTACTTTTATGTATTATGATTACATATCATATGCATCATACATGATTCTGTATAATTTTATTTTATCATTTCATCGGTTAAAGATGTTACATCCTGACAAAAGCTCGTTTGATGTTAATTGTTACCCAAGTAGCATCAACTTATCGGATTTTGCTCGGCCGATCATCGAACTCCTCGTAAACTGATCCCGTAAAGCACGATGACATCGTTCCGATCAATATCCGAGCATGGTTTTCGATGAGCTGCTTTTCATCGGAAAGCGATATCTTTCCGATCAACTTTCCCGATGAAAATAAGCCGAGCATCCAAAATTGTTCCTAATTTCATCGGCACTGGACGCACTGCTTGTAAATTGCTTTAAATTTCATCGTATTTCAAACAAAACTCATCGAATTTTGCTGCTCGGATTCTGTTTGGTCGATGAGACATATTGGAGCAATTCCCGATGAGAACTCATCGAATCCGATCATCAGCCGATGAGAATTTCATCCGGTTTCAATGAATGGCCGATCATCGGCCGAAGAGATTATGCTGCTAGGGTATAGATATAAAATAACTAATGGGTTTCTGCGTTCAAGGTACAGAGCAGAAGGATAACTTTTTACTGTAAGTATTTGATATTATTCTTAAACTGTGAAAAGCTGGGGAAAAAGTAACACCAGTTACACCTTCGTTACAAACAATATCCCGGACTTTCCCTACACTAACGGTAATGGTAATTGGAGTGTTAATAAACAAAACATGTATCATTTTTCTATCTAAAAAAGTTAAAGGTACATTGCGTGTAAGAAACATTAAAGCATCATATTCTTAAATTAACCTCATCTAAAATAATGATAAATATTTTGTAAATTTTCGTAGTACTTTAAAACAAAGATACTGTTTAAAAAGTAACATTTTTCATTTTAATATATAACTCTCCAATTACGGAGAAAACAATTAGTTTATTTTAATTATTGTAAGTAGTTTTTTTCAATTTGTAAAAGGAAGGAAATATAATCTCAAGCAAAAAAGTAATTAGTGCTTCAAATATGAGGATAATTAGTGAAATGCTTTTATATTTAAACACAACCACCAACTGAAAACATAAATTAAAATAAAATAAATCGTCTCTTTTCTTCAATTAGTTAAATCAAATTACAGACTCCTTCAGTCTTTATATATTTAAAACGTGCAAATAATAACCTATATGTTTTGTGGATTTATTATATGACCAGCATCGTATAAACCAAGGTTAAAACTGGCGGAATAGTAAAAAATTAAAGAATAAAATATAAATGTACAAACAATAAGCAATAAATTTTGATAAAGAATCAAATGATAGGGTGTAGCAAAAAACAGGAATTCCCACGTGGTCGAAGCAGACGAGTGTAAATTTGTATAAAACTACTGTCTTTAGTTTTTTTTTTTTTTTCACAGCACAATATTTTTTACAGTAACTGCTATTTAATATTACGATCGTGTTCCTATATAGAGAATAAACATAAAGTGGGGTATTTTAAAATACAAAAACGGAGTATCAGTTGTTTATTATCCTAAATGCAAGATCAAACTTTTTTTTTTAACTTTCATATAAAATCTACAACGCAAAAAATAAACTTTATTTAACAGAATCATACTGGCAGCAAAGGTTGCAGTTTAAAACTGTAAAATGCACTGTAATAAACTGTAAAATTTGCAGTAATATATATATTATTGCCAATTTTACCGTTTATTACTATGCATTTAACAGTTATGAACTGGAACCTCTGTTGCCAATATTATGCTGAAAAAACAGCAGTTTATTTTTTGCAATGTATATAAATCAAAGTATCGTAGAAATAAGATCAAGAAAAATTAATTCCATGGAGTTGTACTTTGATTTTATAGTTTTGAAAGTTGATAAAGAGCAGTAAGAATTATATTAAGAGCAAGAATCTAAGAAACTCACGCCTAGCCTTATGAGGTAATCCATGACATCTCAGATTTTTTCCGAAAATTTACCAAATGTTTATTATCTTATTAAAAGACCAAATCCAGAATGTTTTGATCTAAAGTTTAGTTGTTTAGTTTTTATGGATCCCTAAAGGTAAAAGTGCGGCATCAAAAATTAAGCAGATTTTCAAGACATGGAAGTTGCTGTGAGCCAAAACTCTTACAGGAACCTGTTGAACTCCAATTTTATTTTGTATATGGAATACAGAAGGTTCAGACTTTACAAAATGAATGTTAAATTTGAGGTTAGTTGTTGCCATAAGGTCAGTTAAGGCCCTCAAAACAAAGCATTTTTGACGTTTTTCAGCATTTTTGAGGTCCAAAAACAGCTTGTACATCTCAGTTGCCACGGCAAAAGTAGTGTCTTTTGAAAGAACAGTGTAAGCACTTTAAAATAATGTATAAACAACCGAGAAAAGTTCAACGTGCTTTTAGTTGCGTAAGGGCGAAACATGAAACATGTCATATTTTACCGATATTCAAACGGTCATAGCTTACTCTATTACTTATCTTAACAGAATATTTGAGTCCTTTGAGGCGAAATTCTTATTTTTTTTACAAAAAATGCACAGGCAAAAATATATTTTTTGTAAAAAAAAAATTTAACATTTCGCCTCAAAGGACTCAACTATTCTGTTAAGACAAGGAATAGAGTATGACATTGGCAAAGACAATATTTCAATATTGTTGGCAGAGGAAGTTATGACTGTTTGAATATCGGTAAAATATGACATTTTTCACATTTCGGCCTTACACAACTTAAAGCACGTTGAACTTTCCTCGGTTGTTTATACATTATTTTAAAGTGCTTACACTGGTCTTTCAAATGATACTACTTTTGCCGTGGCAACTGAAAAACTGAAATGTACAAGCTGTTTTTGGACCTCAAAAATGCAGAAAAACGTCAAAAATGCCTTGTTTTGAGGGCCTTCACTGACCTTACGGCAACAACTTACCTCAAATTTAACGTTCATTTTGTAAAGTTTGAACCTTCTGTATTCCATATACAAAAATAAAATTGGAGTTCAACAGTTCCTGGTAAGAGTTTTGGCTCACAACAACTTCCATGTCTTAGAAATTCGCTTAATTTTTGATGCCGCACCTTCACCTTTAGGGATCCATAAAAACTAAACAACTCAACTTTAGAACAAAACATTCTGGATTTGGTCTTTCAATAAGATAATAAACACTTGGTAATTTTTCGGAAAAAATCTGAGACGTCAGGAATCACAGGCGTGACACTCTCTCATATTCTTGCTCTTAAGTATGTAAGTTTGTAAAATGTTTATATATGTACGGGTACCAAGTTTACGGTTCTGATTCGTAAAATACGTTCATTTATACCTTTTCGTACCTTTAAAATCAGAAGAAAGACAATATCCGCGCGACTATTATATATATATATGTATTTTACTGAGCCATTCAGTTGATATATCTTTTAAATTTCCATCAATCATAAATCTTATTTACTGGCATATTTCCGTTGAACAAATTAAAAATACAAGCTACTTGAATCGAAATTAAATTAGAAGTAAAATCATTTATCTTCATACATTCAGTTTGACATCAAACGCAACAATGCCTCAAAATCTAATATTTCTTAAAATGCGACTTCATCCTCTTGCAGTTAAACTCGTCGATAATAAATCCCCCTAACTAAATCCTGAATTTAAAATATGATATTTTTCTTTCAGAACCTATTTCATCGTGAAAGCAAACTTCTTCGTTTTTTGGATATTTTATCTCCTCCTGAAGGTAGAGTGCCTATAACTTCTCTAAAGGAAAGATCAAACGTAAGCTCCTGAGAGGTATTTATTTCTGAATACCGAATTGAGAGAGGGGGAAGAGTTTTACTTTCAGTATTTTCTTCCAGCATTATGTGTTTCGAAAATAAGTTTTTGTATCTTTTGCCACTCCAATGAATAAAGAAAACATCTCCCTCTTTAACATTTTATAGCATCATTATTTTCTAGTAGCTTGCAGGCGAAAGTAAATTTTGGAAAGTATGGTTACTGGCTGTGTACGCTTTGTTAAAAGAATGAGTTAGTGGTATTTTTAAATAAAATAGTTATAAAGGTTTGACAGCTAAGGTATACTATTTCTATAATTGAAAAATATACTAGTTATTAAATAGCATAAATATTTTCCAATATAAATAACTGCATTGTGTGAAAACAGTTTACCTAGTATACAAGTGTGCATAAAGAAGACATATTCTTCTTTAAAATTTTATAGCGCCATTATTTTCTAGTAGCTTGCAGGTGAAAGTAAATTTTGGGCTGCACGGTTGCTAGCTGTGTACGCTTTGCTAAATGAGTGACTTACTGGTATTTTTTAATAAAATAGTTATAAAGATTTAACAGCTAAATTATATTTTTTAAACTAAAAAATGTAATAATTAGTAAATGTCAGAATTAATTTTAAAAATAAATTTATTGTGTGCATAACAGATTACCTAGTGTGATAATGTGCTTAAAGAAAACAACTTCCTCTTTAACATTTTATAGCGTCATTATTTTTAGTAGCTTGCAGGCGAGAGTAAATTTTGGGGTGTATGGTTGCTAGCTGAAGTACACTTTGTTAAAAGAATTAGTTACTGGTATTATTAAATAAAATAGTTATAAAGGTTTGACAGCTAAGATATATTTTTTTCTCAAATTAAAAAATTTAATAATTATTAAGTGTTAGAAATATTTTCAAAAAGCATTATAATATGTGCATTACAGTTTTGAAAATAAGTTTTTGTATATTTTGTCACTCTAATGAACAAAGAAAACATCTCCCTCTTTAACATTTTATAGCGTCATTATTTTCTAGTAGCTTGCAGGCGAAAGTAAATTTTGGAATGTATGGTTACTAGCTGAAGTACACTTTGTTAAAAGAATAAGTTACTGGTATTTTTAAGTAAAATAGTTATAAAGGTTTGACAGCTAAGATATATTTTTTTCAGGTTAAAAAAATTTATAATCATTAAATATCAGAAATATTTTCAAAGAGAACTATAATTTGTGCATTATAGTTTCGAAAATATGTTTTGTATATTTTGAAACTCCAATGAATAGAGAAAACATCTTCGTCTTTAACATTTCATAGCATCATTGTTTTACAGTACTGGTGCTAGCTGTGTACTTTTTGTGAACAAATTAAGTTACTGAAGTAAAACAGTCAGTTAAGTTACTTAGTAAAATAGTCATAAAATTTTGACAGTTAAGATACATTTCTTTTAATTTGAAAAAAATATATTGTAATTGTTCAATGTCACAATTATTTTCAAAGAGAGCTACAATGTGTGCATTATAGTTTCGAAAGTAAGCTTTTGTATATTTTGCAGCTCCAATGAATAAAGAAAACATCTTCTCTTTAACATTTTATAGCATTATTATTCTCTAGTAGCTTGCACTCGAAAGTAAAATTTGAGATGTGAAGTTGCTAGCTAATTACACTTTATTAGAGAAAAAAAACTGAAGGTTTTAAGTAAAATAGTTCTAAAGGTTTGACAGCTAACATACGTATATTGTTTTTAATTTAAGGAAATCTATTGTAATTATTTAATGTCTGAAATATTTTCAAAAAGAATTATAATGTGGTTTATGTTGTTCTGGACAAAAAAAGCACCCGTATTAAAACCTTTAATATCTATTTATGTGCAGATTTGAAAGTGAGAATAAGCTGATAAGGAATCCTACTCCGCTCAAATTATATTTAAATTTTCACAGCTTTTTGATCTATCATTTCTACCATAACCCGCTGCCATTTCGAGAAATAAAAAATATATATATATATACGAAAATCGTCAGCGTAATGTAATAGTTTAATTGCTTATTTGGCTCTTTTTTTGTCTTACTTTATTTTTGTATTTTCGAAACTATATTAGTTCATTTATTCATTTATTTGTAATTATTGACAACGGAATAAAAATAAAATTCGAGACGCTTTATGTACAAACGACTTTTTTTTGTTAATAATATGTATATTGAAGTATTTTCTATTTGTAAATTCTTTTCTGAAAAAAAAAAGGATTTTTATGGAAGAAACGTATTAACTGCAATGTTTAAAAGAGGCTACAAATTTATTTTTTCTTTTATTTACTTTTTACATATACCTTTTATCAGATGAGAGAGGCATATTTAGTTTTATAAATTAGCTTTAAATGTTAAAAAAATACGTTAGACATAATTTGCAGTCTCGTATTAATAGAAGAACATTGATCAGATGCTAGAATGGAAAATTCGGTACACTGGAAAGTAGGCTCATTTCGTTTTTGACAAAATTTATTGTTTATGAATCAAGAACTTTAATGAACTATAATACACACCGAGTGATAGTTCATAAATTATTTTCAATTAGCTTCTCAAAACCATCGGAAATATGTGAAGCTTTAGTAATTAAGTAATTTTTATGCATATGATTACTTAAAAAAAAGATATTCGACTAAGTGTTTGCCATTAAGCAACACCAATGTACATTTTAGAGCATTTTTATGGACTTCGTTTTACGCTGCTATTTTAACTCCCTGCTATCTCATTAATAATTAAAGCAAAGTACGAGATTTAGAAAAGGAAAAAATAAAAAAAATATATTTTCTAATTCCCGCGTTAATTAATTGGTACAAAATATTTAAAGTCTCCATAAAATTATATAGTCTATCATAATAATTTCCCTAACATTTGCCTTGGTATGAATATGTGCCCTTTGTAACACAAGTAATGCTATTCATATGTTTTTATATACTCTAGGTAATTTAACGTTGCAGAACCATTGAATCATGAGAAGTTTCAATACTTAAATCAATTTCATGCAGCTTTTTTGCTTCAAAACTCCATACATTGTATGACGCTTACTAAATATTTATGGTTTATTGAAACCAACTTATTTAAGAGCTATTCAAATAAAATATTCTAATGTGCCACTTTAATTCATTTTCGAATTGCAAATGGTTGAATCTTTGCGTCGAACCTGTAGCTCTGCATGTCTTTTTTTCTGTAGCTATTTTGTTTAAGACGAATATACAACATATATACCTGAATATTGGTACGTAAGTAACTTTCGAAATATTGTCTGGTGAGGGACCTTGTTTCAATAAATAACATAACTCACAATATTTCTTTACATAAGCAAAACCGTTTTATAACGTTACGTAAATAAGGGAGAAAAGATTATTTTTATATCAAAATGTATTTCATATTTTGTTTATATCTCAAAATATAGTAGTGACACTGCAAATAGAAATAAATATTTATTCTGTACTCATAAAACTCTTTTCCGATAACAAAGCGTTGTAAACCTCTCTCTTTGCCCGTATGTAAAGTATGAACATTGAACTGAAAACTAAAGCATTTTGTGTACCACCTGTTTTTAGCTTCTAGAGCTTTCTTTTCATGCCACAGTAGGGCTTTGTTTTTCCTTAAAATAATGTAGTTGGTGTAATATTTTTACTTTTTACTGTCTGATCTTAGATAAAACCTTCCACTCATTTACGCATGCGTCAAGTCTTCTCTAATCTTACTAACATAGGGGTGTTAGGTAAGATAACAATAAGGGGAAGAATAATAAAAAGCATTTAGAGTCATATCAAACAAAGTGGAGAGATGCTAATTTCAAATACATAGTTTAGTTGAATATGTAAAAAGGATATAGCAAATGCAAATTTTAAATTAAAAACTTCGGAAAGTTCCCAACCACAGCCCATCTACCCTTTTTAAAGTGGAACTGCTCACGAGTGCTAGCCGCTCACGAGTGCTATTTCGATTCAAAAGGATAGAAATGAAATATCAAGTCGCAAAATTATCAAAAATTCATTATAATAGGGGAAAACCGCCTATATTGGACCACTGCTTAAATTGGACCTTGGACTTAAAATCTAGTACAGAGGTTTATGCTACTCTTTAACGGTAGAAATATAAAGTTTTATGTTTCAAATCAATGTGTATGAAGTTTCACCAGTCTTCGAACTGCGTAGCGTGAGTTACGCCATGATTTACGTTGAAAACGAGTAAAATCTTATTTTCCGGGCTTGTACCTAGTAAGATAGTACTAAAACTTGTAAGCTGAGATAAACTGCTGTTATACCATGATAATCTGTGTTTAATAAGGATTACATCTATGAATTTACATGCACGATTGTGATAATTTTTGATAAAGAAATAAGTTGAAGAATAAAAAATTGCATGTTTTCCTTTATTGGACCGAAAAAATTTCCTATATTGGACCGGTGGTCCAATTTAAGACTATGATTTTAAGCAAGACTTTTCGTTAATTGCAACATAAAATAAGTGACTCATCTGATTTATTAGCGTA